>JAEBDU010000073.1:358668-386975 GCA_016802625.1 Heliconius numata
CTGGTCTCATAAAACGGGAAGCACTGAAATGGTATATAAACATTATACAATAAATATTATAATAAAATAATAAATATGTATTTGAAAAATATAATTTCAAACTAACAATTGTTTGGCCATTCTGGGTGGCAGAACTTAATAATTATTTAAATCAATTAATTAACTTGATAACTTTAAGGCTACAAATCTTTTTAACGAAACATATTGAATAACGTCTTACCGAGGATACTCCATTGTAGTAAACATATTAGTATCTAACAATAGAATGTTATAGCCCATGTTTTTGTATGCACTCGATATGAACAAGGCGGGTGGAAAACCTGGGCTATCTAAAAAACCCCCTACATAAACCATAGTCTTCTTATCAAAATTTATAGCAGGGTCTTTTGCGAGCTCTTTCATCTGAAAACAAAATAAAATAAAAATGTTTATTATTATTATAAAAGTAATTGTAATGTGAGATATTCTCAAAATCTTTTTGCGTTGGACAGTCAATTTATAGAAAAAAGCTATCACATTATATTTTAAATAAGGCTCTTTAATCAGATGTTCCAAAAATAAATAAAACTAAGTATACACGATTAGTTCAAGAATATTTAGACGATAAACATGTATGGAATTAATGTCTATTGAATGTCAGGCAGGATAGCTGCCAGCTAATGTAATAGTAAAATATACCATTGACTTTGAAAAGAGCAACTGTTGAGTTTCTTGCCGGCTCGTCTCAGCGGAACTGCCTTCCGAACCGGTGGTAGCTTTTTGTTCATATGTTCATTCGACGATTCTAAAGTGCTTATAATAAGTTTATTTGAATAAAGAATTTTTTGAATTTGAATTTGAAAATTAATCCTTACGCTTTTCACCGGGAGCAAATCTGGCAACGCTGGTTCAGAATCACTCTATATTTAATTAACCCAGAATAAAAATTGTGAAACTTATAAATTTAAAACTGTAGTCGGTTGTTGATATATTATAAAAAACATACATACCTGATTATAAGTATATTTTCTACGAACGGTATTTAACCCACTGCCGGCAATAAATACCGACAAAGTTAAATATTTTAAACTTTTCTTTGTTATAAATGCGTCGCGAGTTGATCCTGGACCTGAAAATTACAATTATATAACAACTAACAGCTTTAGCACTTTTTCCCTTTTTCCCATACAGCAGGGACAGAAAGAATTTAGCGTTAAAAAACTTCGTTCCATTCTTCTCCATTTTTGGGACATTGCATGTTGAGTAGCGGACTTTAAACCCGCGTCAGAGCGGAGAAATGAAACTTATAATTATTCGCACAAATGGAGATAAAACCCACAACTATCACAAGCATTTTCTCTCATTCTTACAAATATAGTCGTATTTAAATACGAGCGTTTCTACTTTTATGTAGGTGAGTTTAGTTTTCATGTACCTTTACCTGGCGCTACGTCTAAAAGGGCTACACTTTCAGGCTAATAAGTACGCATACCATTTCAACTATTACATTATTAGATCAATAATCCTGAAAAGACGTAGATCTGGGGGCTCTGAGATCTTAGACTATAACGCTCGAGTTTAACTTTTGACTTTAATAGAGACTGGTGGTTAAATATAAATAATTATAATACAAACATTTCCCCGAGTAGAAATCGAACCCAGAACAGTCTCCTTTACAGTCAGACGTTGTGCCTTAACGTCATACAAAACAAATGAATGCAATAAAAATAAATTACATACTAGCAGGTATTATAAATATAAGACAAGTACAATAGTAACCTAATGTGACCCCTAATGCTTTTATTGTTTACTCTAGTGACAAAAAGTCTATATTTTTCTTCCTCAATTATCTCTTATTGTATTAAGTAAATACCTCGTACAAAGTATAATATTCGAAACAAACGAGTTTTCCTTTTCTAGTCATTCAGTCATGGTCATTCAGTCAATTGGTAAGTATTAACATAAAATTTTCCCCCATAACAACGTACGCACAAGTTACCTCTCTTAGTGTTAAAATACTCCGTTCTCCACTCGTAATAATTTTAGTTTAACAAAATTAATCGAACAAATATTTAATTTTTATTCAGCTTCACACTCTATCCCTTATTATGCAGGGTCCGCATAGCCGGAGGAACCGTTTGAAAATTCGGCGGAAAATGGTTCCGCCGAATTTTCAAGCTTTTCTTCGACATCAGAGCGAAGAAACTAAATTATTAAATATTTCATCTCTTCGAGTTGGAATCGAACCCACTCTCCCTCACTGTAGTTAAACATAAATTGGTGAATAATGATAGTAAATTGGTGTTATTGAGATTTGGGGTCGATCCTTACTTATAATGTATTAATTATTTGTATTTTCCCATGCAATATCTCGAATAAGACGAACTCTTGACATTATGGTATTTTTGCCTTACTATATTAGAAAAAAAAATGTAAACATTTACTTTTAATAATATATTTTTTTAAATAAAATAAAATAACTTACAATCTGCCAAAAATCCTGCAGGATATCCTTCTATTTGTTTTGAACTATTCATCGCTAGGCTTGTGCTTACAAAAATCATAATACACAATAGTAAATAATACATTTTTAATATTATTTTAAACTTTTCAGAGTTAAAAAAATTGTAGGCACGTCTTCTCTTGCACTTATTCTAATATCTAATGTACTTTCAAGTTAGTTCCATGTCCTTTATAAAAACAATATGCGTAATGCAGTTATCATTCATAAAGAATACTAATATTTTTCGTACAAATATTAAATCAAATAATTATTTAAAAAAAACAGCTTCACGCTGTACCTCGCACACAGCAGGGTAGGCAGAGGGAACCTAGTGTTAAGACACTCCGTTTCCCACTTTCTAGTCAATTCAGGAGACATTGCGTGTTGAGTGGCGGAACTCAACGCCGAGCTTTTACCTAGACACCAGAGCGGAGAAATGGAAATATAAATTTAAATAAATATTTCCTTTCCGAGTGGGGATCGAACTCACAACCGTCGCATTACATTCACACCCTTGTACCCCAGCTCCACGGCGGCCACTTAAGTAATTAATAAAAAAAAATACAGTCGAATTGATAACCTCCTTTTCTTACAGAAGTCGGTTAAAAAAATATTGTAAGTGCACTGACCCCAATATTGTGTTATTCGTAAACATCAAGCCTTAAATATGAAAATCTGTAAGAGTTATTGAAGAAAACCTCAGAATGCTTTATGTTGGCATTTTTAGAGTATTTAGAAAAGAACCAAGAGGAAGAGGCCAGTCGTGGCGCAGAAAATGGCGGTGACTGTAAAACCGAAAAAATAATTCATTCCTTCAAGTGGGGATCGAACCCACTACCGTCTTGTTATAGTCACCCTTGTACCTCTGCGCCCCGATAGCACCTTAGTTAATTATTTAATAATGAATCTATTAACTACATAGTGCTATTCTAAGCTAAATAACTATTTAATACAAAGTAAACATTATATTTTAGCATTCATTTTACACTAAATACTCGTTGTTTTATGTTTATCTATGAAAAGAATAAGGTACGCACGGTAGAGTAGGGTAGGCCTCGCCATTTTTGATTTTAGGGCATTAATTGTTAGGGCACATAATTTAGAAAATGCTTTGTAATTTTATTATGCTTAAAAATAGTTAATTTTATGTCGCTGAGATTTGTGTTTTTTTTTTATATTTAAAAACACATTAGGTGTATGAAAGAATGATAAAATAAGGGAATTGGAACAGAGGTGGAATGAAAAAAGATATTATAGGCTAAGCTGCTTTTATGAGATATCGAAAAGTAGAATAGATACAATCCGAAACGTACTCTCCGTAGGAGTCTTAATGTATTCAAAAAAATATCAACAACGCGTCCATGAAAACCTTAAAAGAATGAGATTTTCATCATTAAGAACGTTCTGCTGGCAGCTAACAAAGCTAAGACGACAGTAACGACTATTGACTATTAATTAATATAATTTAGAAATCATAATAAGACAAGTTCAAAAATATAATATTATGGTTCAAGGAATGCAACAATCTGCATAAGGTATCGCTTTAGTAAGAAATAACGTTTATTACAGTCATTAGTAGTTGTTAATTGTCATGTTTACTGTAGCACTATAAAGTGTTGCTATTTTTTAACTACGTAATTTTAATATTATATTTTCAATAAATATATATTTTTATTAAAAAAATTGTTTCTTTATTTTACAAAGAGTATAATTTATATATTAATTCATCTGAAGTTTTAGATGAGTTCAGTTAATCTTTCAATATGAACATTTTCAACATCGTTACAAACCTTTTTGATTTTTTAGATGTTATATATATTAATATTTTTATATCGAATTTTTAAATAGTAATAAATAAATAAATAATAATAATATTGTACCAGATTGAGTGCACGTATCAAATTGAAATTAGTATCAACTGTTCAGGTCTACTCATCAGGTCGTCAGGTCCCTTGGAGCACAAAAAAATTAAGCTTCTAAATCAACCCAATCAAAAACTACGAACCCAAGTGCATCATCATGCATCAGTTTTCCTGCATTTGCATGAAATCCTTTGTCCCGTCGACCTACAGTTACGAAATTTGACACGAAGTGAGAATTAACAATATTAATAAAAGAAAAAATTTGGAAAGTTATAATTTGGAGGTTTTTATAGAAAAAATTCCATTACACGCTTATATTTGTAGCTCATTTCATACAAGGTCAATCGTGGAGCAGGGACACAAGCGTGCGACTGTAAGCGCGAAAGGTTGAGGCTTTCTTGTTTTCATTTTAATTTACCTCATATATGACGAACCAGACATAATTAAAACTGTCAAAGTGGAATGCCTACGATGGATAGCACGTGTGGAGAGAATGAGTGAAACTTGGACACTCAAATCCTTACTAAATGGTAAACCTGGTAGAAGAAACCGAAGGAGACCAAAACGGAGATGGATGGCTGTAGTCAGTGTGTGAAATACACATTTAGATAGGAATAACCATACTCGTCCTTTTTTTTATAATACTATGTTATCATGATACAAATATATTTTAAGATTGTTTTGCATGTTGCTCCTATAATCAGACATTTTGAACTACACAGAATCAAGAAACACTTAAAAAACTAAATATTTTTACTAATAATATTTATATACTAATAATTATATGATTCACACTAATTATAAGTAAATATAGATTAATAAAAATATTTTTAAAGTACAATAGAATGTTATATATTTGTGCCGGCTAATATTGGAACAGCAAAACAGTAATATAATTTTATTGCTATTCTAAATGGATAGGCGCTATGATTTTTTTTTATCCATATTGTTTCATTTCAAAAGTTTAGGCATAAACAATCTAATGATACGTTCAGTTATATGTTTATCATTAAGATATATATATCTATACATAAACCACGCCGCATCGAATGTCTGTAACAACCACATAATAATTTGTTCCTATTTATATTGATTTACTACTGTCCCCAAATTTGCTACTAGTACTACTAGCTTCACGCTGTATCCTTAGCGGAGTAGTCAAAGAGAACGGAGCGCCAAACGCTACGATCCCTTCATACTTCTTTCGCCTCGTCCATTGTCATCAACTTCTTCATATGCCCTCCAGTAAGTCCTCCTGCTTTTTACGTGACCTTCCACCAGTATCAGGTCTCTCCTTATAAATTTTCCCTTCCCCCTTTAAACTAGTAAATCTTTAACCCAAATTAAATTAATTTTAATTGACGTCAATTAAACTGAATATATTTTTAATATTTCTCGTAAGTCATTTCATCAAATACGTTCTTAATCTTAAAGACGTTGACCATTAAAATGAGATATTAGATATGCCTAATCAATCATAAGTTCTTAGAAACTGATCCTTCTTAGAAGCACATTTTTAGTAGTAATTTTATATTAGTACATCTGTTGTCTTAAGGAAAAAATCTATATTTTGTATGCAACCCGAAGTTAGTGTCGTATAGGAGGCGCCCTTGGGACTTTGTGAACACTTAAAAAAATCCATATTAGAATTCAGTGTCTCAACACTACATTCTCTACGATTACGAGAGATGTAAGCAGCAAAAGGAAAAACCTATTCAAACAACACATACATAATTACGTTGTATAAAGTCGTAATATTGACTTGTAATAAATCGAGCTATTATTAACAGATCTACACTATAGCATTTTCCTCCCACCTCGCAGCACAGCCAGTCTCAGTAGCGCGCGACAGGGTGCGCACGCGCATGCCGAACTTTACACTCGACGAAGTTAATAACGAATCGAATTCACTTTTACGATATTGTGTAGTGACAGTTTCAGTGATTATTATTGTAGTGTCTAAGTTTTCTTTTTATGTGACAGCTGTTTTTAACAAGGTAAGATAGGATTTTCTTTTTTTTTCTTATTTTTCCAATGAAATTTAAGTATTAAGCAATTATTTGCTTTATTATTTAATAGTTATGTGTTTATCGTGTCATATTTTTTTTATTTGACGATTAACTCATAATATTTATACCTTTATATAATTGTTCTTGTTATTCACCATGTATAAATTTTCCTATATATTCAACAATTGTACGGTTTTTCTAAGAACAATCGCTTGACAGACAAGTAATAAATCATTCTACAAACGTTTTTAGCATAACTTCATTGCATATTAGTACACGTAAGAGGTTGTTTTAAAATCATGATATCATATCAGATCGTCAAAAAGATCGTTTATATAAAAAAATATATAAATATATGAAAAATATATAAAAAGTTAAGTTTTACATCGTCAAAATAACATAAAACTCATGTAAAAAAACAAAATTAAAATATAATAATAAAATTTAAACTTATCTTATTTTCACGTCTATCTATGTTTATAATAAATTTGAACATTTAGGTCGCGATTGATGTTTTTCCGTACGAAAGTTACTTTGTTGTTTAAACACACATTCTACTCGCAAGGACAAGTGGAATTTCTTAACTAGATTGGCTGTCTCGAATTACAATTTATAATTAGCGCCTAAATTATAATATATCGATTCGTAACTATTCGATAATAATAAATGCAAATTTTGATTGATTATTTACGATTTCGTTAAAATCGATTTTTGTTGCCAATTCTTTATATTGAATAATATTTTATTTTTTAATATACTAGTAATATATGTATTACGTCTAATATTAGTTGGCTTTTACACAATTATGACACCACTTGAGTAAATAAATAAAATTTGCAACATTTACTTGCCCATATTACAAAAAAAATATTCAATTATTAATAATTTCGTTAACTAGCTATATTATTTTTACGAATTTTAAATCCTAAATAAAATTTAATACTTAAAACTACTACAAAACTAAATATAAATTTAAAATGTGTTAAATTTTTAATAAAACATTTTCGAATTATCAAAATTTCGAATCCACTCTTACCGCACCGGCAACAGGTGTAGATGGTCGCCACCGACCCGGAACGGTGCTTGCCGTCAAACGGTAACCATTGTGCGTCTGTTTACACTCAGCTTCCTTTATTATTTACTACTTTTTCTTTATAATTGTATAAGATATTATAGTTTTTTAGATATGATTATGTGGGTATTAAAGCTTTTTTTATTGTAGGTTTTCACTGTATCCCGCATACAGCAGGATGAGCAAAGGAATTCTAGTGTTAAGACACTCTGTTCTGTTTCGATATTTTAAGACAAAATATACAATGTTTTAATACCTCTATGAAAAGCACGACTATCTCAAACGAAAAAGTAAATACCAGTAAGCACATTTCTTATTATATGAAATTGAATCTTTTGAATTGTTATTACTAACCGGTATATTAATATAAATAAAACATAAAAATCCTCTTAATATATACAGGTACCCTTACATAAATTTGTTCTACTATTAACATATTTAATTGTGCTCTACCTACAGTATACATAATTAATCTAAAACATATATTGTATTCTCATTATGTTATTGTACCTAATAATTATTATTATTATAATGTGATTATAATAGATTTTAAAAGATTTTTTTATTATTTTCCTTCCATTAAAGATAGTTTATTAAAGATTTTAACCTAACATTAAATATTATGTAAGTTTATTTAACATTAACAGTAAAAAGCAGGTGGCTGTCATACCGCAAGCCCGCCGACCCGGAAAGGCTGCAGTTGCCAATACTTCTGTCACACTTATAGTGGCATTACTCAAATTATTACATAAATTGTTAGAAAATTAATAATTTTATTATAGTGTAGGTGGAATATGCTATTGTAAATGTGGTTCTAGATTCGAATTCAACTCAGTGACATACATTGCCAAGCTAAACAAAAATTTGTATTCATTTTCTTAAAAAGCATTTTCTAAAAGTAGAACAACAAATTCACGAATTTCAACTTCACGCTGTATCCCACAGGGTAAGCAAAGGGAACCTAGTGTTAGGACAGTCCTTTATTTACTTTTCACCGAATTTTCGACGCTTTGCCTGTTGAGTGGCGGAACGTTCCCCCGAATGGGAATCAAACCCACAGCCTTCACGTTACAGTCCCACACTTGTACCCCTGCACCATTACTGGCTCCAAATCTCTATATAAACCTCATATAAATATCTCTGTATATAGATTATGTATGTGATGAAGACACGTGAGCTCATCGTTGCGTAATCATTACGTGTACGTCAAGGAAAGCTTCCCTATACTGTTCGTGTTACGTATACCATAATTATATGACAATTTTTATGTTTTAAAAAAAGCTCGAATATCTTGAATATCTTTGTTATAATTGTATGTTAAATTGCTTAGCTTAAACAATGAAAGATTGTATAAATAAAAAGATTGTCTATTATTCTAATGAATCCTTCCTTCTAGTGGAAACTAGATGAAAGAAGGAGAGAGAGAACAGAAGGAGAATAGATTAAGAAATAAGATCAGAGATTTAAACATACCTATGATATATTTTATCAATTGAGTTTTCTTTATTATATTTAAAAAATTTCGCACGTTTTTCATTTCGTACTTGGCATCCTATATCTTATAAAACAAAGTCGCTTTTCGTGTCTGTCTGAACTTTCTAACTCTTCTTCTTCTAAACCACCCAACGGATTTTTATGCGGTTTTCACCATTAGGTCGAGTATTTCTCAGGGAAGGTTTATATATAGTTTATTATTTGTACATTCTTATGTAAATTAACATAAATACGATAAATGTGTCTAAAGTCCTACCCATTGAGACACTTTCGCGCATGCGCTGCTTTAATGGTAAGTACTACATGAAAATAATGTACTAGAGTATTGTTTCTCTTAATAAGATCTACAAAAAAGTCCGCGACGGCATATTTTTAACTTTTAAGGATAACGTGTAGTGATCATATTTCTGTCTAAAAATAGTAATTTCAATATATTTTTTATTGTGAGGGATATTTTTCCATAATGGTATTAATCCTTATCCTTTAAAATACTTTATTAATTTTCTACGTTAAACGAAGATAAAATTTGCTTTTTACACAATTTCGAAATTGCGAATAGTTTTAGAGAAAAACGCATTTAATTATTGACACATCACGCCGTTGACTCATCAGCTGTGCCGACTCAAGTTTTACTTATCCCTTACTCTCAGCATATAAATAAGTATATTAGTTACGTTGGCCATTTAATGTAGATCAAAACTGTCTTTTACTGTTTTTTCATTTTAATAAGTACTTTAGAAGTTGTTACAATATCAAAACATCCTTGCTGCGAAACGCGCCCCGCGATGTTTTGCTTATACAAGCGCGTCATGAGCAGTCATCGGTGGTTCAGTGGTAGAATGCTTGCGGGTTGCATTAGAGTTTAATTAATTTTCACATTATCTTAAGTGCTTTGCAAACATACATTATATGAATAATCCAGTAGTAAAAGCGGGCGAAGCCGCAAGGGGGTCGCTAGTTTAATATATTTATGAGTGGGCCACGTGCCACTTAAGTTACTAATCAATTTTTACACAAGCTTTGTAGAAAATTCTTGGCAAGTCTTTATCGTAAACTTACAAAATATGAAAACTTCATTTACTATCAATACTCTCATTTAGTTTATGAAATTATGTACATACGAGTATGTAAATAAAAAAGTTTAATAAGTATGATAATATCGTTTTACTTTTTTAAAGTGTTATTTTACTTAGGAAAAGAAAAACACATTTAGAAAACGTATAAAAATGTGAAATTTGAACCGTCCACGACGGCTTCCAAGAGGCGTGGGTTCATGCCACTACGTAATATATATATATTTTCTAATTAAGTATGATAATAATTTTCGCAGTTCCATAATAAAAAAATCTTGAGCATATGCTTGTATAGCTTCCTATTAAAACAATATCTCCATTTATTAATTTAAAAGTGTAACTCCATTCATTACTTAACGCCCCAAAAAAATTACGTCGTCTTCGAGAGAATTCATGTTGTAACAGAAAATCTAACGCAGCATTCAGTCTTAACTCTCCTTATGTTTAATACCTATATTCAAATTTCAATTTTAACTTACAACTATCTCATAGAGTCAAAAAAATCTTAATATAATATAATCTTAATATATTAAAAAAATAGGTAGATATGACAAGTATTTTTTTTTTCATTTCTAGGATTTTTACAAAGCGAAGTGCCTATTCTAGTAGGTTGATATAGACTTGCTGACATTATCCCGAAGGTTAACTAGTGACTTTTTCTATATCACCATTACAAGTTCGTTACATATGTAGATGTGGTTGTACATTTTATAAAAACCTGTAAAAGGAAAAATAAAAATCTAAAACTTTGAGATTCCTTGCTAAAGGAGGGACAAAATACTAAAAATAGGAAAAAAAATATTCAAATATTTAAATATCTTGTGCCTAAATTGCGAACATATTTATATACAGTCTAAAAAACCTAGCTAGATTAAATAGTTCTACTTTTTCAAGTTTCCATATAAAAATATACGGTAGAAATTATAATTTTAAAATAAGATCTTTTCCAAAAACTCAGTCAAAATCCTGGATCGTTAAAACAAGCCTTGATCGTATCTCGTTTTAGAAAACCTCCCAAGTTGAGTTGAGGCTGTATTTACACCTTACGACTGCTAACAGTTCACTAAAAATATGTAGATATAAAATTTTAGTTGCACTGAATGCTGACATTATATTAAGCATTTGGGAAGAGTATCTGGCAACTAAAACGAAAAAAATATTTTAAAGTCTAGTGGCTATAAACGAATATCTAAGTTAAACCAGGATGTGAGTTCCTAACATGACAGTTTTTTCTAAATAAAAATATTTAACACAAGTTTTTAAACTTAGATGCTTTTATTCTTAAAAATGTAACGATTTAAATAAATTAAATAATGTTTTATTATAAACGAAAATAATAGGTGACTGCCGTCGTGGCAGCCGTCGTGGCAATTTCTGACTGTACTAAACGCAATAGTTGTGGGTTCAATTGCCACTCAAGGAAATCAATTATTTTCATTTGAAGAATTGTGACTTTAGGTTCCCCAACTTTACACGCAATGGGTCCCAAAATTGGCCTCAAGGAACGGAGTCTCTTAATACTAAAAAAGCATCTAAAACAAAGATAACTCTAATATTCGAAACAAATACCTTAAAACATACGACATATCGTATAGTAACTAAATCGTAATCAACTATGGAATCATTACCTCCAAACTAATTACTAGCAAGTTATTTGAACCTTTCGTTTAGGAAATTAGATTTAACATTGTATATTAGTGGGCTATACCAACTGACACCGCTCGTTAGTTTTTATGGTCCATCATAATATTTTTTCTTCTGCTCATACCTCATGTACGAGTAAAGGATGTGTTTATTGCTTTTGATTTGGAATGTTAAAAACATACTTTCGAATAGGGTTACCAAATCTTAAGATAATGTTAGACTAAGTTAGCTTTTGTTTTTCCAAATGTGCGACATTTTTCCAAATGGTATTAAAATACTAGTGACCCAAATGCGGCTTCGCCCGCTTAAAGTTATTGCTATATTTTAGACATTTTATACAAAAGCTATGTTCATTGTAAAGTTTCCTTTAAATTCGTTCAGATTTTGCGTGACAGTAGAACTAATATTTATCCATCCTCACAAAGTTTCACATTTACAATATTACTTGGTCCACATAACCTCACGGTGCTCCTCCTCACCCGACACAAGCCTGGTCTACGAAAACATGAAGATTCTTCCGGCCCTCTTCTCTCCCTTGCTATTAGGAAATATACTCGAAGCTACTTTTATATCCATTGGAAGCTTCAAGAGCTTTCCATATATATATACCATGTTTTTAAAAATGGAGACTCGTAACACAATGTAGCGCAATATATTGCACAAGTGTCAACGGAGTCATAAATATAGAAAGCGATATAAAAGAAGATTTGGTATCATGCCTAAATAAACATTTAAATGTAAATTCTGCTACTTAAATGAATTTAATGTAAAGGCCTATACATATATGAGGCCTATATGAGGCCATCCTTGTGCAGCGGCACAAGGGTGGGACTGTAACGCGACGGTTGTGGGTTCGATCCCCACTCGAGGAAGTGAAATACTTATTTACGTTTACTGCCTCTGCCTACCCCGCTGTGTGCGGGATACAGCGTGAAGATGGTTCTTCTTTCTTTTACATATATACAAATGAAATAAAGTATCTTTTTTTCGTATAACCTTTATGTTATTTGTTTGATTAGACAAAGAGATATTGAGAAAGATTACTCTATTTTTTGCCTTAGCAGCATAATAGTATTATGCCACGGTTTGCCACAATTTCATATATTTTTTCAGCTTCACGCTGTATTTTGCTTATCAGGATACGCTAAGGAAATCTAATGTTCACTTCGTTCTCCATTTCCTGGTGAAAAATCAGTGAATGAATTGTGACAATAAATTATTATTATTATTATTATTTATTTATTCACAAGACTAGGAAACAATCCTTACCCCTTATTAGCTACCATCTAATGTTTGCGTGTTTAGAACCAATTTTCGTACAAAACGCTCGAGGCTAAACTAAATCCTGATGTATCTAAAGAATGTTGTATCCCCTTAAATATAAGTAGTAAGTAGCTGCTTATAATTATTTTAATAAATTCGAAAAATAGCAAATCAAGTAAATTTTTCTAAGATATTAGGTTAAGGGGAATTTTAGATCGCGTAAAATCAAAAAATATTTTCTAAAATATAAAATAAAAAAGTAATTAATTTATAGCATTTCTTTAAATACTTATTATAATTTTAAGAAGTGCGAAAAGTAAAAAATTATCTTCTATATATATAAAATCGAAAGGTCACTCACTCATCACGAAATCTCAGAAACTACAAGTGCTAGGAATCTCAAATTTTGCATAGGAGTTATTTATAGGACGTAGGTGCTCGCTAAGACGGGAATTTGCAATAGTCGACGCCTAACGGGTTGTTTTTGGGGTTGAAAGTTTGTATGAAACTTCGTTACTACAAATGCTAGGAGTCTATCAAAAAAATTCATGGAGACAGAAATTAATAATAACGTAGTTTACACAGGCGAAGCCGCAGGCGGGTCGCTAGTGTATAATATATGTAATAGTTGTTTATTTTATACGTAACCAAGTATTAGTTCTGACGTTCTTATTTCATTGCAAATTCAATCAAGTGCAACATAATTTCTTTCATACTTCATAAATTCACTTATATTTCTTGAATATTACATAAAATTGTTTATATAAATTGGAGTTATTCAAGCGTAGAAATAAAAAAAGGCAAATAGTATAAGCAAACGTAATATTGGAATACTTGAAGTTTTCTGTATGGATCCAAGTTTATTACGAAACAATACCTAAGCACATATTAAAACAACTAAGATATATGCCTCCAGAATTCGCCAAAAAGTGGGGAACGAAAGTGTCTTAATGGGAATCGAGTGTCTTAGAAGTTTCCAGGTTCCGTCTGCCCACTCTGCTATTTGCGGAATAAAGCGCGAAACTAAAAAAGTATCGCAAAATCAAACCTACATACGTAACAACCCAAACCTACAGACTAACCAAAATATAAAAAAATTTAAGCAAAGGTTGCTTGTTGCTTAAGTTAAGCGTTAGTAACACAGCGTGCTATTGTCGGAACTTAACGCCGCGCCGTATCAGAAAAGTAGCCTTAAACAAGACGATCTAAAAAACAAATCCTATATTTTGAGACATCAGCATTAAGATTATCGCAGCGTTCGTTCGCAAGTAAAAGTAAAAGCGTATTTGAGATTTAACTGTTAATTTAGCGTAAACTAAATCGCGAGTACAATTATTGGTATGCGATACAGTTACCGGGGGTCCGTTAGTCGGGTTGTAAAAGTGTAAATGTATATTTTTCTATTGTTGAGAAATGTATTGATTTAAGTTAGTGTTATTTTTTTTGTGGTTAGTGATCGCGTTGGTTGTGGGTTAAACTGTTGGGGGAAATTAATGATTTTCATTTTCCCGCTGATGAAAAAAAATATTGATATTTCCATTCGGTTATATAATAATCACATGTTTATAAAACAAAGAAGAAAATTTTGATTGTAATAAAATTAAAATTGTAATAAAAAACAAAGATTTAAAAAAATATTTTTATTTATTGCTCTTAATGATTACAATGTTGTTTAATTTAAATTATTTAATAGCAATAAATACAAATTTTGATCTTACTGATTAAACAATTTTGACGAGAAACAAATAAAATCTAAAAATAAAGAAAAACATAACTAAGAACTTTGCACTTTGTAACAAAATAAAAAATATTAAATGCAACATGCATTTTCCATTTTCGCTATTCCTTACATAGCGAAATAATTTAAGCTTAGTCAAGCCTACATATGGACTATTTCAATGTATAACTAATATTTCTAATAAACTTCTTCATTTTCCATCCATTTAAACATATTTTCTGCTAAGTAAAGGATGCTAGCACACCACAGTATTTTATTTAGCCGACCTGGCTTAATTTAACCATTATATAGGCCATCGTAGCTAAACGCGCCACAGAGTCTGAAGATACACACAATAGTTCTAGGTTCGATTACCATTCAAGGGCAAGTCCCGAAATTTAAAAAAGCTAAAGAAAGAATTGTATATTGTATATTGTATACAGTAAAATGAGAAAATAAGAAAAATACATTCCTAATTGAATTTGAACCCACAATTACATCAAATCGCCACAAATGATCACATATGTCATACACAAGCACCAAATTTCGTTCCAAGAACTGTGTAATTACGTTCCTGCAACTCGAGGGTGCTGATTACTTCTTAAGCTACCTCCTACCTCATATGGCCATGTGCAGTTCTCATACACTTGCCATGTATGGAAGATCGCGTGATGACATCATTCACTTATTATCAGAAGTGGTTTAGTGTGGCGTGGGTTATTTGTTTAAGTTGTTGCATTTTAATAGTATATATATAATATTATACAGTAAGTATATAAATATACCCAGGTAGAACAGGGGAAACCACAATCTGTCCTGCACCAGTTCTGGCTTCATCTCTCCTTATTACCCATTATTTTCTTGTATTTAGCTATTATTTTTATCTATTTCCTACTTACATCAACGAAATAAGTATATAAAGAATTAACTGATGCGTAAAAATAAAATAGGCTCTATTTTATGATTTATTTCCAAAAATACCACGCAAAAAAATAAACGTAATAAGATTTCATCAATGAGAAGAAAAAAAAAACTTCTTAAAACAGCCTATTCCGGTTATAAAATAAATATTCATTAAGTAAACCTTTTGAATTATATTATAAACCTATTTAAATCGTGTACAAAAGTATTTTTTATGGACTTAATTTTAATAGTAACTGTTGTTAGGCACACGGCGGACAGATAACACAGGAAACAGAAAAAAATATTCTTTATCTATCTAATTAACACTTAATTAAATCAATAGTTTAGATAAGAAAAGGTATGTTTATACAAATTTTTATAATTATATTTACAAATTTAATAGAATCCCCTTTATGTTTAAGTTATTCTTTCATCGTGGTTGTTCTTAATTAACAATAAAAACTTGTTATGTATAGGCATGTTTATCTATTTTAACATTTTTAAAGTGTTATTCCACACTTAGGAAAGAAAAACACTTTTTTAGAAATTATTAAAATTTGAACGCGGCGAGATTTGAATCTGGACCTCTTGTTAAGTTCCGTGCGTTAATATTATTTAAGATCTCTTATCTATTCTAGAGACATTGAATACCTTGCGGAAGAACCCAACCCAACGTTCTACCAGATCAAAATGTTTCACTGAAATATGGCTGAAATGGTTCTTCATTCAAAATCTACAAAATTAAAAAAATATATTCATACATTCATTTAGTGAATGAAGTACCTTAACATACCACGCAATTCTACTGTGCTTGCTACGAGTATACAGAAGTATCTAATCTACTATAAATATATGAACCAGCCTAAACTCCAGTGGCTTATTAGTAACCTCTATAAAATTCCACTGTTCAGGTCCTGACTTCATCATCAGACCAGCTCGATTATACCATATTACTGTATTTTCATCCAAGCTTCGCATATATGCCAAATTTAATATTGATACAAATTATTACAATTAAGTCAAATTGCGTTTCTTAGATAATATTTACATAGTTATAAGTCGACTTAATAAAATATTTAAACAATTCTTTTATGGCATAAAGTGTATACGTAAGTTACATTCACACTCACTGCAAATTGCTCAGGAAAGGTCAGCATAATAAAAATATAAAATAATAACAAAAATTATCACAATTGCATATTTTTTTGCATGCTGTACCTACTTGATTTTATCAATTTTTATCTGTATATATAATCAGTGATTTTGAATTTAATTCACGTTGTATATAAAAATAATCTAGCAAACAACTTTGTAAATATAAAGTTTTAAAAGTTAAAATTCCGATAGTACCTTTTGTAATGTGCTTTAAGTTTTTCAATTTATTATCTTTTGTGTTAAATAAAGAAGTTCAAATTTGTTATTTTAATATGGAAAAATAAAAAAATAAAAATAATTTCTATTTAGTCTCAGGGTAGGCAGAGACAACTTAATAGTAATGGGAAAATAAATTAATTGCTTCGATGGAATATAGAACAGAGTGTCTTAACACTGGATTCCCTCTATCTACCCTGCTTTGCGGGTAAACGCGTGAAACTGCTAATATTTAACTGAATCACACAACGTTTAGTAAGTATTAATTCGGGAGTAACTAGAACCACATAACTGAACGCCCACACAACAATCTACATTCACATCTAAATATAACTTTTAAAACGTCGTAAAACATGAATTACTCGTTTAAAATATGAATAATCGCGCTTAGACAATGATGTGAATAAGATTCAAGAAAATTCAAGAAAATATTGTGGGAGAATAAATTTTGTTAACCAGATAGTTGTTATAACGTTTTTGTCTTATTTGTTTGTGTTTAATGTAAAATTACGACTTGACAAGTCTTTATTCGGCAACAATTATGGTATTTATCTAATAAAATATATAATGATCTAATAAAATGAGGAACGGAGTGTCTTAACACTAGGTTCCATTGGCTTACCATGCTTAGAGCGGCATACAGTGTGATCTTAAAAGATATTATCTTTTAAAATGTATGAAAATGTTTAATATTTAAGGGTAGGCTAGAAGGAACCACTTTGAAATGCCACTTTCTACCCTAATGTTTATTATGTGGTAGATCTTAATGCTGCGCTTTGTCTCACCAGAGTTGGAAAATAAAGATTCGTTGCCCTGAATGGGAATCGAAACCTTCAAAGAGCTTCACGCTGTATCCCGAATGTAGCATGATTAGCGGAGGGAACCTAGGAACCCAGTGTACGCTCGGTATTCCATAAGGACACTATGTTACCCACTTTTTACAAAATATAAGATTCATAAATATATAGAATTAATAAATAACTTTTAATGGATCCTAAAGTTTGCTAAAAGCTGTAGTTACTTTAATATTATATATACCTATTCAGATCTAAATCTTAGTCCATAAAAATAGTTAAAACATGTATAAGATAAAAACATGAATAAATTAAAACAGTCTTAGTTAAGTTTATTTTGTATTATTAAGGTTGTTTGTATATATTTTACAAATATATTGATATAAGAAAGTAAGAAAAAGAGTGTGACAACACTAGGCTCCCCCTGCCTACCCCACTACATGCGGGATACAGCGAGAAGCTGAAAAAAAAGAAAAATACTAATAATTTACTATGTAAAGTTATATGCGAAGTTTCGAAGTAAAATTTTCAAATCTCTAAATTTTCTCTAAATTTTCCATATCTCAAAAACTTGGCTCACTTGCAAGTACAACACGTGTAGTGTAATCTTCATAAAAATTACAATGCTCCCGGATTCACCATTTACTCACTCGCCAGTCACCATACATACAAACATATCACGCATCCATTCACACGCTTGCAAAGTTGTTTAAAAAACAAATTTATTCTGGCGCACTGTTGAATAGAATTTACTGTTATGGCGATATAAATCTTAGGACAAACATGTTGTTAATTGCTGTTTGAGTGTAGTTTTAGTAGAACGGAGATCATCAGTTTTTATCGTGCTGGTAGTAGATTCAGTTCCCAGTGTGGAAAGTGCAAAAATATATTGTAGAGTCTGTAAACTCCATAAGTACTATACCAACAATCAATTTAGAATAGGTACTTGTGTATGTATACAGGTATATTTTATGCTATGAGAATTCCTTTCACCAAGCCCCATGGTATCATGGAATGTAGAAATATACCATAAATTTATGAGTAAATAAATCACTCGCTAATCCTGTTCAATGCATAGAACATGGAATTTTGTTAGAAATATATTTAAACATGCTGGTCAGTCACGTTCGGAGACACCAATAAGCGATTAACGAATATTTAATTATTTTTCTCTCTTCACATTGTATCCCATCATCACAATGTTAAGACACTCTGTTCCCATTAAGATATTTCCGTTCCCCTCTTTCCACCAAATTCTGAACAGTATATTAGTACTAGTACTATTTCTAATATACTTAGACATATTATGTCAAGTTTCAGAATCAAATTATTCGACTCGAATGGTTTGCTAGTAACCTCTGAGGAGTCCCTTTATTCAGGACTTGATTCTATCATCAGACCAGCTCAATGCTACCATGTTAATGTGGTAATCATCAAGATTCAAGATGATACAATTATCATAAGTGGGTCAATAAATTTTCTAACAAATGTTGTAAAAAGTATAGTGTTTGCTTCTAGAAGAAAACAAAGAACCGGGTGAACTTTATCAGCGACTCTCTTCGCTTTCCGAGTGAAACACATAAAGATACAATACATATGTTTTTATTTTTTAATGAGTAATGTGTTGAGCTATTTTCAATCTCATTAAAAAGTTTATTGTTCATGTTTTTTTTATGTTATAGCGTCAAAAGATCCATGGCGTCCTTCAGATGTTTTTCAAAATTTATGGTCAGGTCATAATTTTTAAGAACTTGTAATAAATCATTCGTATAATATAAATAAGTTGTAAATAACAAAATAAGTGACGAGAGAGTTTTTATATTATTAATAATTTAGATTTCGACTGGTTGTCGACAACTTGTCTAGAGTTGTTATTTTGGGATCCGTCACCACATTTCTAATCAGACCTGGAGTATGACTGATTAGAGTTCTAAAATTAGCGAAAATATTTAATATTTTCATTTCTTCGCTCTGGTGTCAAGGCAAAGCGCGACGTTGAGATCAGCCACTCAATACACAATGCCTCCAGAATTCGAAAAAAATTGGGGAACGGAGTGTCTTAACACTAGGTTGCCTCTGCCTACACCGCTATATGCAGAATAAAGCGTGACACAAAAAAATATAAATATAACGATTAAATATATGCAAAAAACAAAGCAAACTCATCGACATTAAGAATGTTTAACAGGTTAATAGCGTTAGGTTGCTGTGGGCGGAGGAGAACAATGGATGTCAAGTGGAGGATTGCCAAACGTTAAACACACTCCCCCTACAGCAAATACCTGTGAATGATCCGTTGTTTTAAGCTAATATTGCTAATATGAAAGTAATTATTCAAGGTTGTCGTGGCAGACTTTGACTGTTATTTTTATTAGCTCCCTCATATATCAGGTAGAGGGAATGTAGTGTCAAGATACTCTGTTCTCCAGGTTTCGCTTCCGCTGATTTTCGAGACATTTCTCTAAATAAAACGTAAAACCCACAAAAATGTTTACTTAGGCTGGTTCAGCTTATTCATGTCTTGAAGGTTCCTTAAAGCGAATGACTAGTATGACTTACTGTACTGATGAGTATCACCATAAATATGTCAAGGCTTGTCACTCACACAAAAGCTATACGCGCTATTTACACTAAATCATACTGTTTGATGGATCATGATCTATAGATCTATAGATCATTTATAATGACATTCGCTGGTCTTGTTTACTTGTCTATAATGTATTATTTATTGCTTCAAAGTATTTTAATATGTTTCAACTTTAAAGTGTCAAAAAATTATAATGTGTATTTATTTCCACTTAAATAACGTTTGGATAATATATAGGAACTCTATAAGAAAACTTAACAATTTTACTTTTATTAAATTAGCTTTAATAATACAAAAACAACTAAGTGTTTAAAGTTAATTTCACAAAATAGTTACAGAAAACTTTCTTCTCATCAAAACAAACTTTTTATAGAGCTATAAAAGTCCTTTATTACGGAAATGCCTCAATAAAAACAGATTTACGTTTGTACAAATATTTCATACTGTCTTGTTATTCAATGTAGATAGATGCGTGGGCGCATATTTTGTCGTATGCAAATACGCTGCCTACTTAAGTAGACAAGGTTGCATAATAACCTTAAGAGGTAAAAAAAAATATCACAGGTGGTATACAAATGTAACATTTTCAATGTTTTAGAAGGACTTTTAAGTCTTAAGAAGCTAGAGAAAGATCGCTATGTTTTTCACTTTTCGTCGAAACCTTTTATACCTCGATTCTATTATAAAATTTCTCAATCGATTCTAACGGTGTGACGGTAACGCGACGGTTGTGGGTTCGATCCCCACTCGAGGAAGTGAAATATTTATTTACGTTTATATTTCTATTCCTTCGCTCTGGTGTCGAGGCAAAGAGCGGCGTTGAGTTCCGCGTCAACACGCCAAGCCTCCACAATTTGGCGGAAAGTGGGGAACGGAGTATCTTAACGCTAGGTTCCCTCTGTCTACCCTGTTGTGTGCGGTATACAGCGTGAAGCTGATCCCCACTTTCCGCCCTATTTTCGTGACTGCCTATTGAGTGGCAGAATTCAGCACCGCATTTTGTATATCTGAACAAGGAAGTGAAAATAATTTAAATATAAACATTCTCCCGAATTAGAATTGATCCCACAACCTTCGCCTTCGTAGTCAGGCACTACGAGGGCCTCGGCATTTATTAACATTAACACAAACAACTTTTACACTATAACAATTAGTAATGACGGAAATGTAATAATATTTATAATAATTAGTTACTTCCCACATTAAATGTCAGAATCTAAATAATTTACTTCTAACTTACGCCACCATGGGGCAATTGGATAATACCATATTCAAAGCGATTGCTTGTGCTTGCGAGTGGGTTCAAATCCCACTCAAGGTACTATATAAATAAATAACAGTGTTTCATTGTCTGTACAAACTAAATACAACTATATTTCGTCACTTAAAACAAAAGCAGGGCTAGAAAAGATCTAAGTGTCTAATTATTAGTTCTTGTTTGATCGTTTAAAAAAAATAAATTAAAAAAAAAACATTGACAATTTTTTTGTACCATTATATATTAACTACTATTACTAACTTCACGCTGTATTTCTAGCGGGGTAGTCAGAGTGAGCGCCAAATACCTCTTTTGCCTCTTATACTGTCATCAACCTTCATACATGACCTCCGGGGGGTTCCTGATGTTTTACATGACCTTCCTCCAGTATCGTTGATACTATATTTTTGAAGATCAACCGATATAACTATGACTATGTGAAAATGAAATAGTTTCTTTGAATAAAACATACATACATAGATTTTTTATTTTGATACCAAAAGCCTTAACTTTCACACCTTATGCCAAAATAATATTTTAGCAGCAACCTACATACATTCGAACTTTAGTCACATACTTGCAAGTGGTATTGAATGCTAAACATAGATTATTATAAATTCTTTTGTTCACTATAAAAGTTTTTTAAGCGGTATTCCATGTTTGACCCCATACAAGGTACCTAATTTAGTATTAAAATGATTTCAAGGAATCTATCAAGTAGTGGATAACAAATTATTTTAATTTCCTATTAGGAGACAGCGCGGCATTGAGTTCGGACACTACAAGCGATGTCTTGAAATCGGAGAGACCTCGGAGAGCGGAGTGATAACGTTCTCTCTTCTCACGCCGAATACCTATTTGTCCTCATATTTGAGCCTACTATAGTTAATAATAATAATAATAAAGCCATTTATTTCAAATCTCTCTTACAGTGATTGCTATGTTTGTTAGTATATATATTTTAAATTAATTAAATTAAATTTAAGAAGGTTAGTATTATCGTTTACTTAATTAATACTAATATTATTGTAGATTTGAACCCCTTTTTGGGTAAAGGCCTCCTCCATCCTGCTCCATAGTTCTCTGTCCCTGCCTGAATTTATCCAATCGTTTCCTACGACGTCTGCTATGTCATCAGCCCACCGTCGTAATGGTCGGCCAACATTCCTTTTTCCTACTGGTCCTTTCCATCGAGTGATTTCAATAGTCCATCTTCTGTCTTGGTATCGTGAGATGTGTCCTGCCCATTTCCACTTAAGCGAGAGTGCGTGCCTGAGAGCATCTGTGAGCTTAGTTCTTTGACGGATATTTTCGTTCCTTATTTTATGAATTCTTCTAATTTTTAACATGCTCCTTTCCATTGCTGTTTGACTACATTTGATTCGTTGTTTTATTTTGTTCGTATATGTCCATGTTTGACAACCATACAACAAGCAAGGTAATAGGCATGTATCATATATTGTCCTTTTCATATGCAAGCTATAGTTCCCTTTTAAAATTTCTCTTAGTGCCCAGTATTTTTTCCAGGTTGTATTGATTCTTCTAGTTAATTCTTCTTCGTTGCTTGATGTTTTGAATGATATTTGCTTACCCAAGTAGATGTATTCGCTGACGTATTCTATATTGTGACCTTTTATTGCTATCGCGCGTTCGCGATTATTGGTTAATATCTTGGTTTTATTTATATTCATTTCTAGGCCAATTTTTGAGCTTTCGTCGTCCAGCGATCTCATCATTTCTTCTAGGTCTTTAGCAGTTTCAGCGATTACGGCAATATCATCAGCGAACCTTAGATGGTTTAGACATTGACCATTTATGTGCACCCCCTTCTTTTTCCAGTCTAGTTTTTGAAAACTATAGTTATGCATACTACTACTATAGTTATGCATAGGTAAATAAATATAAGGAAAACACCTTGAATTACGCAAGTATATTTCTGTCACACCCACAAAGAAGCCTACACTAGTTTTTGGTCAAATGTGACAAAATTTTGTATATAAACGTGTTTACATTACATTGATTCCGAAGTTGTAAAGTCAATATTTGTGTTACCTACCACAATGAGTATTAGACTACTTGTCTAAAGTTTGTTTAACAGGTTCGATACCCAGTTAAAACAAATAAAACACGATTTGAAATAATAGTCAATATTTTGACTTACTACAAACTTTACTTAATTTTTTTTTAGCTTCACGCTGTATCATACACAGAGGGAATATGAGAACTTAGTGCTAAGACGCCCCGTTCTTCAATAAGATACTTCCGTTCTTCACTTTCCATCGGATACTGGAAGCATTATGAGCTGAAAGGCCTCATTGCCAGAGCGAGAAAATGAAAATATAAAAAATTTCATACCCCAGGTGGGGATCGAACCCACGAACATTCACGTTTCCAATCACACACTTGTGCGTAACGACTTTCCTCACTCATGTCCTACATTTTCTTTATTTGCCTAAAACTAGAGTAAACTGCTGAGTAATAATCTTAATAGATGTCATGGTCTGAATGTGTCAAGCATATCGCATACAGTTATTATAAATAACGGCGTTAAACCATGTCGCGTGCCACGATTTGTTTAAGCACGAGCCTTGTGAACACGGTAATGGTAAACTAGACGGGTGGTTCAAATGGTAATATATATTTTTTCATTTTTGTGCTTAAGGCTTCCATTCATTACTGTGGTTCCTGCTTCCGTTTTAACAATATAGATGGTGGTGGATTCTAATCGTATCCCGCACACAATAAGATTGGCAGAGGAAACCTAGTGTTAAGATACTCTGTTCCCTAATTTACGTCGATTTTTTCGAGGTATGGCGTGTTGAGTGGCGGAACTTAACGCCGCAAATCGTAATTTGTAATAGCCTCGTTTTTGTGGAGTACATCCTAGAGAATTAATAATAATTAAATTGACTGTCATTTCAATATACTGTTTAACCTAATTTCAGAATAAATTACTAAAACCATATACTGTTTGCGATACACACATATATAATTTACGTTTATATACATATATATAAAAGTAAATAGAACGTAACTTTTGCATCATTCTTCATTGTCAGCTTTAGGCAATCTCATTCGTATCGAGTTGATCACGACTTCGATTATTAACATACCTACCCACTATAATATCGATATTATAATAATATCGATAAAATTCCATACATAACAAACGATCTGTGCCGCTGATGTCCATCAAGAGATAAAAATCGGAATCTCTTAATAATGTTTTAGTCTAATTTTTATTTATTTTTAACTGTCTTTTGTATCGTAATGTCTTCCTGTCATTTTATATTCGAATTTCAAAGTGTGGAACACCGCTTTATTTTTTTTTATTTCACACTGTTTTCATTATTTTGTAGGCTAGATAGAAATAATTTAGTGTCAAAAAAATACATTCTTCACTTAGGAAAGGTTCTAGGGATATTACTTAGTGCTTGGCAGAACTGGAAATAATTTATAAAAATTACTACGAGTAGAAATCAAACTCTAAACCATTGACTATAAGTAAAAAAATTTATAAGTAAGCTTTTTGTCAACAAAACTGTAAAATATAACATAAAATACGTCAAATACGGCGTTGACTTCCGTCACTCAACACGCAGCGCCTCCAAAATTTGACGGAAAATGGTAAACTATAATTTGCGGGATACAGCGTGAAACTGTATTTCTTAAAACACGCTAAATCCTACATCTTAAAACACAATGTGACAAAATAACGGGGTCACAATATTACACGGCTCGACGATTGACAGCTTTATAATAGGTAGCCATTAACCTAAGTTATATTTCCCTGTGTTACCTCCTATGCGTTTCCTGTGAAAATAAATATACTTAACAGTGATTACCTACTTATGTAAACGGTTAATCTTTATTTACTTTTGTTAAGTTTGTTTAACACGTTTGTTAAGCACGGTTTGTGACGTGACAGTTTGTGAGTTCGATTCCCACTCGAGGAAATGAAAAATTTTAGATTCTCTCATCCACTTTACATTTCCTCGCTCTAATAACAGATCCTCGCTCCAGAATTTGATGGAAAGTCTAAAACGTAACTGTCTTAGTGGAGACGGAGTGTTTTAACACTACAGCTGAATGCATGAAGCTAAAAATTTCCTTTTGTAATAAACATGCCTTTATAGTTACTATAACTATAATATAGACTTTAATATTATATTAATAATATAAAAAACTTACAATAATTAGAACCTGTGTCTATTAGATCACACATCGAGCTTTTAGCCAACTAAGCTATACGGTAATATCTCGACATGGCAAAAGGAAATAGTTAAAATATTTTTTTATTGTAAACAAATAACAATTTCATTAAACTCTAGTTAAGAAATACGTGGCAAATATATTTACAATTATTCCTCGAACTAACTAGCATCTTTCATACACACACTACAACTACGCCAAAGATATCTAACGGTTAAATTTAACTGGAATTTTCAAAATGACAATGTATTTTGACGTGACGGTTAAATTAAACGACGTCATTACATTTACAACTGCATTATAACTGCTTTAGCTCAGATTTCTTCCATTTTAAAGGAATATATAATTCATATTTCATACCAAACACTGTATTTTAACTTAACGGGTCGTAGTAAGTAACTGTGTCAGTGGTGCCACGTATTCTAACCGCGTTCGATCTCAGTGAATTTTCTCCCATGAAAATGATTGTAATAACGTATATTGTTTATAACAAGATTGTTTCGGTAAAGAAGTAGTACGCCATCAATAAAGTAAGTCTTCTCGCCTTATTCCGCATATAGCAAGCAAGTAGACAGAGAGAACTTGGGAACCTAGTGTTAAGACACTCCGTTCCCATTAAAACCTTTCCGTTTTTCCCGAATTATGGAGGTTTTGGGTGTAGAGTGCCGAATTGAGCATATCAAATATTTCAATTTCTCTGGTGGGAATCGAACCCACAACCTGTCGTGTCTACAGTTGCTCGCTTGTGGTCCGACTGCACGAAGGAAGTAAGCAATATTATTTGCACGCCATACTATATAATGCATAACCGAAACTACTACCCAATAGACAAAATTATTATCCAACTTAGTGGTCAGAGCGCCTGGACGGTTTCCAGGAGGCGCGGGTTCGAGTCCCGCTACGTTCAAATTTTTATACGTTTTCTAAATAAGTATTATTATCCACGCTAAGATAATTTTTCTTTCTAGAACTCTTTTAATATAATATGATAACATTAATTTTAGAATGCGAACTACTTAGTAATTAATCCACATCCACAGATATCAATTAACTTAATCTACTTTAACTAATTTTAACAGTTAAGTTTAACTGTGCTCGTATAATAGTAACTTTTATAGTATGCGCTCAATAAATGAGTTAGTTAAATATTTCTAATGCTTAAGTAGAACTCTAAATATCTAAAGTAATAACTCTAGCAACTCATAAATAATTATTTAATATCCATATTATTACTTGTATGTAGTTATTAAATTCAATTTAATTTCTGTTAATTTATATAAATTGGTAGGTAGTATATGTATACCTGTATAATAATTTAAGCATTCATATAAGCACGGGTTCAAATAGATTATTAGAAGGATTTTTTTAAGATAAATTTAATTTAGTATGACAAAATGAAGAAACGTGCCACTTTTTTCGCGTACTAATGAAAAACTTAAAATATCGACCTATTGTAAATATTGCCTTTCTTTTTCTTTTAGATTCATGCTGCTATTCTGCGAATATAGACAAGCAAGGAGAGGAAACATAGTGTTAAGACACTTCATTTCCCCAAAATTCGAGAAATTCCACTTTGTCTTGTTAAACCAAAAAATCAAGCCCCTCCAAGCTCAATTCATATACATACTATATACGCTTTTCAAACGGTCTAACAAATCTAAACAAAGCCTTCAATGTTCCTTTATAGTTAAATTTAACTGTTCAAATTATCTTGATCAAAGTATGACTCCGTTAGCATGTGGACCGTGACGATTTAGTAGGTAACCCTAAAACACGCGAAACATACCCCCATACAAAAAACAATAGGATTTAACTGACGTATTGTTAGAGAACAATCTGTTTTAACGAGATATGAAAGTTTTAATACTACGTGTAATACATATAGTTGAACTTGGATTTACATCTATGCTATCATAGCCTAGATATATAGGAATATGAATCCGCGTCTCTTGGATACCGTCCAAGCCCGCTGACCACTAAGCCATACGTTCTCATTAAGCTTAAACGCTTGTTACAGCTTTTTTATGTTATTCGCTTCCTCTGTAGGGAAGTTTTTAGAAATATTTTGTACGTTTTTTTTATCTTTGCGTCTGGAATTCGGAATTTGGAATGACACTTTAAAATGTTAATAATACGATTTATTTTTCATTTATAGAAAATTTTTGTCTGTATTTATTTTGTAAGACGGTAAATAAGAAGGTATTTCCTCTGTTGTATCCTTAAAAGTTTTTTTTATTGGTATCTGATATTATGACCAAATGCAAAAACTTATCTATTGACTCTAAGAAAATATGTCAAACATTATTCCCCATATCTATATAATACCATATCTATATCATATCTTTGCAATAAAATAACACGAATAAACAAAGATTCACACAAAAAACAAAGCATTTTATAAAAATAACTTAAAAGAACACTAGCGACTATGATCTTAGGTAAAAAGTATGAAAAACAAACATCCATTTACATTTTTGTTTTATTACCACCCATTGAGGTGAGGCCGTCACTTTGACAACTCAAGCGCACTCTAGCACGTCATAATAGATGACATCTTGGTGCTATT
>JAEBDU010000073.1:391975-520593 GCA_016802625.1 Heliconius numata
TCAAGCGCACTCTAGCACGTCATAATAGATGACATCTTGGTGCTATTAAGCTGGATCTACATCTACATCTGGAAAAAATTGAAAGAAAGTGTCAAAGCTTTTGACAATAATATTTTTCTTATAATTACAACGTTTTTCTACCCCATAAATCTATATCTATATATATAAAATCGAAAGGTCACTCACTCATCACGAAATCTCAGAAACTACATGTGCTAGAAATCTCAAATTTTGCATAGGAGTCATTTATAGGACGTAGGTGCTCGCTAAGACGGGAATTTGCAATATTCGACTTCTAAGGGGTTGTTTTTGGGGTCGAAAGTTTGTATGAAACCTCGTTACTACAAATGCTAGGGGTCTCAAATTTTGCATAGATGTCACTAGGACGTAACCATGGGGACAGAAATTAATAATAACATAGTTCACGCGGGTGAAACCGCGAGCGGGCCGCTAGTATATTATACATACGTAATCATAACACATTACAAAACATCTAATTATATTTTAAAACTGAAATTTATTACTTAGCCCTTTCTGTCATTTTTTTTTTCACAAACCAATAAAAAAACAAAAATAACTTACAAAAAATAATATATTTTTTTATTATTTTACAGGTAACCTCATCTACCACATGTGAACTCGGCGCTATAATGATCTACCACTACCACCCACAACTTAAAGCGTATACGGTGTAAGTGCATGCAAAAAGTTAAAAGCTTCTATAATTATCTCAAGAAGTGCCTATCTGGCTCAATGCTTTAATAAATCCAGATAATCGTTTAACACTATAGATGATATCGTCAGTGCAGTTGGGTATGCTTGGGTTTAATATTTATCTTAGTAGATTTTTTTTAGTTTAGCTTCACGCTATAACCCGCATATAACAGGATAAGCAGAGGGAAAATAGTGTTAAGAGTTAAGACGTTCCGTTCTCCACGTTTCGTCAAACTTTTGAGACATTTCGTGTTGAGTGGCGGGGAAAAGCATTTAAATAATTCATTCCTCCGAGTGGAAATTGAACCCACAACCGTCGCGTTTACTGTCAGACACTAAACCACTGCGCCATGATGACTTTAAATATTAAGGTAAACGATCAAATATATTTTAGAAACTTTAAATTTAAACTTTAGTAATTCCACAAAATATAGCTATTAAATAGCATAAGAGAAGCATCCGGTTGAGGTAAATTTAAGCTCGATACGACATGATTAATGTTAGTAACAGTCTATTGGATAGATGACGTCATAGGTTTTACTTAACTTATTACAAAAATAATTACTTTAAGGTTGTGTAACTTAAAAGAAACAAGGCTCTAATTTATGAATGATGTATATTTATAAATTAAGTTTCACGCTGTATCCCGCAAACAGCAGGCAGAGGGAATCTAGTGTTAAGACACTCCTGTCCCTACTTTCTGCCGAATTTTGGAGGCATTGTAGTAAGTAGTAGTGTAAGTTCTAGCATCTTACAGACTAAATAGAGTAAAATAGAGTAAAACAAAAGTAAAATAGAGAAAAGAGTCTTGACACTAAAAACATAAGCTTTAGAAACAGGTAATATTACCGTTGACGTCATACCATACCATACCTGTTAGTTGCGTGCAAAATGTCGCAACACGTGCTCGGCCACTCAGAACAAGTTGAAATCATGACTCATATTTCTGTTACTTTGATTAGAAATTTCAAGTGTTTCTTTTTTTTTTAAATTATAAGTGTTTTTATAGAATTAGCGAATTGCTTCTGGCTTTGCATGTTTTTGTCTAATACTAAAAAAATCTTTGCTTTCAAAAAATATTAATAAAATACAATTAATAAGCTTCTAAAGGTAGGAGACCTTTTAACTAAAACCATACAAGGTTAACACAACACTTCAACATAAACACTTAATTTTATTGAAAATGTGAAAATCGAAATGGATTTGAATAATACACAGAATGGCAAGTACTACCAAGGAAGTTTTCTTCCGCGTAGTAGAGCAGCCAGTAGGAACCTACCTAATATGTATTAAACACTCCGTTTCCCACTTTCCGCCCATTTTATATTGTTACCAGAGCAAGGAAAAGGACATATGTCATTTTCCTGAGTGGAAATCGAACCTACAACTGTCGCGTTAACAACTAGACGCAGTTTTGCCTCGACAGCCTCAATTCTTCTTTCATTACAAACCTCACTATCCGCTTTCATTTTTAACCTATTTCCAAAAAAAAAGGTAACATCATTAACCTTGGACGTAATATGAACAACATTTTTGTTTACACCGTATCTGTGGGCGATGCTCACTCGCCTTGAAGGAAACGATAGTTGCTCATTTACATTCTGCTAATGCAATACGATTTGAATTTTATTCCGATCACATTCTTCTTCACATGTAAGATTCTTTGACTTTTCTTATGTTTATATGAAGCCGTAGTAGCCCAGGGGCGCCAGGGTGTGATTGCAACGCGATGGTTGTGGGTTCGATTCCCACTCGAGGGAATGAATTATTATTGATTAATATTTTCGCTTTGGCACCAAGGCAAAAGCCCGCCATTCCGCTCCACCACTCAGCACGCAATACCTTCAGAATTCGGCGGAAAGTGGGGGACGGAGAGTCGTAACACTATGTTATGTAATGTCTATGCTATGTAAGATGCCTGCTCCCGTCCCGGGAGGTCCCGAGTCCTTCGAGAATAGAGCGTCGGTGAAACTAGATGAAAGTCAAATAAAAAACACAAGGACACTTCTTTTTCACGACCGATCTCGTACCTATATTCTTATAAATTAATTATTTTCAAAATATTTGTACTGTTCAATTTAGTTACAAGAAAGTGTTTTAAATTTAATACACTCAGTAAGTACAAGGAGAAATTAGGCTTTTAGAGAAAGTACTGTAAGTAAACGTGTATTTGCATTTTAACTAACGCGTTACATAATAAACATCCGTTTAGCGAACTGAAAAATGTAAACGAATTTTTTTATCTTTATTATTTTAATTTAATTTTAGTAGAGAAGACAATAGCACGGATCAAATTGCGGAACTTAACTCCGCAGCTTGCAATAAATCGAGAAAATAAATTGTAAATATTTTCCCAATTAGAAATTGAACCCGCAACCGTCGTATATACAGTTAGAACCTACATAGTGTGGGCATCTTTTCTTTTAAAATAATAATAAGGAGGAATAGCAAATACGTGACATTGAATAACTTAGCACATTGTTGACTAAATATGACAAATTGCCAATTCCTATTTATATTGGTTGCGGGAAACACTAAAAATATCTTGTGTTAATGGAATATAAATACATAACCATATTTTTGTTATTTTATCATTTTTTATTTTTATTAACGATATTTTTTTTGTATCCCGCTCATAGCAGCGTAGACAGAGGGAACCTAGTGCTAAGACACTCCGTTCCCCACTTTACGCCAAATTCTGAAGGCATTGCGTGTTGAATGACGGAACTCAACGCTACACTTTACCTCGATATCAGAGCGAAGAAATGGAAATATATCGAACCCACAACTATTCGATACCAAACCAGTCGATACCACACCAGTCGATACCAGACCAGATATATGATAAAAATGAATATCGATAAAATAATCGATATCCCTACAAAAATGGCAAGTACTTACAAACTACCCGCAAAACCGAGAATAACGGTAACCAATACAATCGCTAATACGTTCACAGTTAGTTGTAATGATGGCTTGTAAAAACGGAGCCTTGGAGCACTGTACTGCTTTCAATTAACCACGTCCTAAGAAATTAAATTGTTACCTTCCTACAAAACTGTTGCTCGCTATACTTCCTCGATAACAACTAGTTGAAATACCCGACATTGTCTGGATTATATAAATAATTTATATTTTAAAAGAAGGAATAATTAATTGAATATTTGTATTAATAGTATTCCGCACAGGTGCTACAGAAACCTAGCCAACTAGTGTTAAGACACTGTTTACTAGAGCTTGGATATCAAAATATTAATGTCTTACCACTAGGTTCCCTCTGCCTACCCTACTGTGTGCGGGATACAGAGTGAAGCTAAAAAAATTAAGTGATTATAAATGAAGAGTATTATATGTAACTAGCGGACGCGCGCAGCTTCGCTTGCGTAATTAGGGGTGAATTCTAATAAACCACGAAACATGTGTTCAATGAAATATTGAGTCTAAATTTCAAATTTTATAAAAATCGGTGGCGATTTAAAGATTTTTCCATACAAACTTTCAATCCCATATTTGCACCCTTAGGGGGAGAATTCTAGAAAACGATGAAACACGTGTTTAATTAAATACTTTTAAAAATCTAAATTTAAAATTTTATAAAAATCGGTGCCGATTTAAATTTTTTTCCATACAAACTTTGAACCCCTATTTCACCCCTTTAGGGTTAAAATTTTTCAAAATCCCTTCTTAGTGGATGTCCAGATTACAAAAGTAAACTTTTGTCCAAATTTCACGTTTCTACCATCAGCGGTTAAGGCTGTGCGTGCGTCTTACCTCAGTCAGTGAGGACAAGTCCTTTTATATATATAGATTATACTTATACATGTGTATATAGTAAGTAAAAGAATTTACGTAATAAGCAAACATTAATACAGTGAATCAACAAATTTGGAAAACAATATGTTTCAAGGATATAAAGAACAATAAAATTATTATGCCAAACGGCGTTCAACCTCGACATATTTACTTACTTCTATATACGCAGTATGTAGCTACTGCCTACAGTGCTCGTATAGTACAGCCGACAAGTAGTGGCCACCATAATCTTGTATATAATATAATATGGCTGAGCAGGTTTTATTTTAGGTTTTGATTATTTTCTTCCCCAGTGAACAATGTGCAAAATAAAGAAAAACTTAAATACCAGAAAATTTGAGTTTACTGCGGCCACGACTCGTCGCCTATACTATACAGCAGTGACGTACATTCATTCATCGCTTTACGTGTATTGATCATCGACAATGCATGGGCGCAGTTATTTTTTAATGACTAATCCATTAATAATTTAAGTAAATTGTAATTAAATCGATTTAAATTCTTTGTGCAAGGTTTTTAAGTAAAATAATAACGTTTTAGCCTTCGTTTTACAAATAAAATATTCTTATTTTTTTATATTGAATCAATTTTCTCAAAAGGAACAAAAAGTGGAGAAAAGGCGGCGGAGATGTATAAAAAAAATCTATTGTAATTTAATATTTCACTAAGGTATCCCTAACGACTCTACATTTAATTAATATTTCTTAAGTAGTAAGCAATTCGAATTTTAGTATCGTATGTAACTTAAATAGGTAAGTGTTTTCATTAAATATTTTAAGTATATTATAAAAATTATAATCTAGTTATTAAGACTGATTCGTTGCGCAAGGGCGCGTCTCCCACTTTTTGCTGTATTCTGAACACATTGCGTGTTGAATGGTGGAACTTAACGCCGTGCGTTGAGAGAGCGAGGATGCTAGATCGGGAAATCGAACTCACAACCTTTCCCGTTTACAGTTACACACACATATAAATTACTAGTGATATATAAATATAATTAATTCTAAAACAACCCACGAGATATATCGATATACAATTATTTAATGACACGAAAGCGTTTGACCATGAGTGAATGAACATCGCGTGGGACCACGGACACGGACGCGTACTGTGTGAATAAGCCTTATTTGCTTAGTAAACATTTAATATGGTACGGTGCTACTATTATTTATATTTGAAATTACTTTACCTGACTTATAAGTTTGGTTAGTTTAATGCTCTAATCTCCGGAACTACTGGATAGAAAATGTTATTTTTGTTTAAAAAAAATTAAAATGAAACTATTTATTAGCATTAATCGAGTAAATTAAGTATATTACCTTTTTGGGGAGCTCAAAATATTAATAGTTTCACTTAAAATGTGTAATAATTATGAAAATCAAAGATCTTATAATGTTATTTGGCTTTAAGGCTGTTTTACATTACCCTAATTATTACTATATAACTGACTCTACCTGCGAACAGTAACTTTGAACATTTAATATTTCTGACTGTAAACGGGTCGGTAGTGGGTTCGATTTCAACTTGGGGAATTGAATTACTTTATTTATTTATTTTTAAATTAATTCCTTTATTGCACACGATATAAAAAACCCGCTACATTTCCCTGTGAGAAATGTTTAATTTTCTTACTCTGATAACAAGGCAAAGCGCGGCGTTGAGTTATGACACTCAACAGAACGGAATAAATTAACACGAATAGGTTATAAAGCGATAGCATGCAACTGAAAAAAAAAGAAAAACATTTTCTATATTACACATACGTTAAACATTCACAGAATTTAATTAACAAAAACATTTATCTACAAAATTCCATATAAGTAATTTATTAACAAAATTCCTTAAACAATTTTTATGTGTTTGACCTTTAAAATCGATACAACACTTTATATGAGAGTGTCCGAGCTCGGGGTCGCGTCGTGAGGGCACGAGATGAAAGTAAGATCGACACTGTCACCGCCGACCGCCTTATTATAGTAGATTTATTATTTTCACAATTGCTTCCTAGCGCCCACGGGATGCTGTTTATTAATAAGATCAATGGACCATTATTTAAATTGAGCTTTAAAATTATATTATTTGTTGATTAATTTTGGGTTATATTCAAAATTTGCCGTTGAGGCGCAACGGCAGTCTATGTTATAAGCGCAACGGTTATGGGTTCTATTATCATTGGGAGAAATTAATAATTTTTATCTCGCTCTGGTAAGAAGATAAAGCGCGGAGTTCCGCCCTTCAACATATAATGTCTCGAAAATTGAGCAGAAAACGGACAGTGGAGTGTCTTAACACTAGTTTCCTTTTTGCCTACCCTGCTAAAATTATGAAACCAATTCGCCTTTATCTCATTCAAATTCCTTATTCACTTCCAATACCACTTCAAAACGATGCTCATATAATACTAGTGTTTAAAAAATTAAATGCACTTATTTAAAGTGTTGTTAAATAGATAAATTTATTTTAATGTAAGATATGTATTACAACAAGTTACAACATGGTAAAACCTAAGGTAAAATGAATGGACAACGGATATTTAGTTAGCTTTCACTTTTTATGACAAAAAACCCTAACAACATGAATGTGACTTTACAACATAAAGGAAACTGCTTAACCATTACTTAACGTTTACCCAATAGCCTAGTAGCTAGTTAAATATTATTTGTATTAGGGTATCTCCACATTTAACGTCGGTGATAATTATTTTTTGCGTTTTTCCAGTTTTATACTGTTTCAGACAGCAGAGTAGGCAGAGGGAACCCTGTAAAAACACTCTGTTATCCATTTTCTACCAAATTCTGGAAACATTAAGTTAAGTATATAAGTGTGGTGGAAATATATGCGTTTGGCAAGCCCCTATTTATAATCCGTTCTGAACTCTAAGATCTTGAGATGTTTTTTTAATAATCTATCTAAAACGGACAAATATCCACTAGGTTCTCCCTTCTTATTCTGATTTACGAGAAGAAGATAATATACTGAAGATAAATCTTTTAATTATATTAATATTTGTTAGATTTTAGTAGAAAATTCGATAATGTGTTTAACCCCTTACTTTAGGAACTAAAGCTGAAACTAGTTCAATTGTGATTGTAGTTAAAACATTCAGGCAATGACCCAAATTGAAATCTATAACACTGTCAATGCAAATATAAAAGGGAAATAAAATTTAATTTGCTAACAATTTGAATGTTGAAAACTAATATAATCAAACTGTCAACGCTATATTTGAACAAATTTAAATAATTATAGAATCTAAGTTGTGCATACAGAAGAAATATAAATAAGTATAAACTTATGAAGCTTCAAAACATTCGATAAGTATTGCATTTTGATCCGTTTAGTATAAAAATTATTGGTACCAGAGCTAAGAAATGAAAATAATAATAAATAACAATACATTCCCTCGAGTGGGAATCGAACCCACAATCGTCGTCTTCTAACTTTTTAGCGATTAAACGTGTTTACTTTGGAAAAAAACAACAAAATGTATAAATGAATATTTACAAGGAATAACGTGTAAAAATAAAAAGTTAAAAATAGAATTGAATATAAGCAATAGTTTTTTTTTTACTTAAAAGTAACTTAGGCAACTACTTCCCTATAGCTTACCTTATATATTGTAAGTAAATGTAATTATAAAATTGTACTTAAAAATAACTTAACTCTACATTAGACTAATATATGCAATATATGTTACAAATGTCGCTCTCTTGATTGCTACGACAAAATTACATGTTGAAATGTACCAATTGACATATATATGTATATATGTCGTGATAATATCGATTATTTCATAAGACGCTCTGGTTTGCATGAAATGCTAGATTATCCATTTTTTACAGGTATTAGAACTTGTGGTTTCGTTACCCAACTGTCTTAAAATTTTCAACTATGTATAAATAAATCCGCTACTAAAAGTAGAAAAAAGCTCAAAAGCTCAAAGTATGGTTTAGAGTTCTGACCCTGAATGCCTTCAGATGCCACGAAGATGTCCGAATATTCGGCCTACTAAAAAAAACAAAAAATAACCATAAGACTGTCTTTTCCCAAATGAGTGAAGATATTTTTATAAACGTACGTACTAACATAAATATCAAATCTTTGGTATCCTTAGACTGTCACACATCCTTAAATTGTAAATTGTATGTGTATTTACATACAAAAAAAGTAATCTCCTAAATTAACAACTGTCGGCCATTTTATTAGAAATTCAGAAATGCTTATATATTACACATTATATTTAACCATATTATGAAATCCTCCATTGCTAATAAACACAGCTAATCTATTAACTAAAAGCATCATAAACAAAGCGATTACGAATGATTAGCATAATCGAATGAATCGATAATTACATTTTTTTAATTTCCATTATCGATATCTCAAACTAATTGAATCGATTCGGATGTATCTTGAAATACATTACTATTTCTCACGCCTGTAATATTAGCAATCCCATTGAATTATGATTTATGCTTTATATGGAAGCTATAATCTATCTAAATCGATTTTGTTCAAATAGAGTACGAAATACTATACACATTTATTTAAATAATGAATTGCATGATCTTTGAAGTGAATGTACTAATAGTTTATTTAAATTGGTTTATGAGTTTGTTGTTCCTTGTATTATTATCATTTTTTTGTTGTTTTTATAGCGTATTCTAGTGTACACCACTACTTGTATGTGTAGTACTATATATTATTATTATATGTTTTCCAAAAAAACAAAAATTCTCAAATATCAGCCAAACAACTGAAAATCGGCTAACACATATGAGGGTGAACTAGATAGGTACTAAGGTCCTCTACCCATAGACAACCGTTAATCCATCGAGCGCGTTACACCCTGTATATAATAATCATTATACAAAAACACTGTACAGCGTATAAAGTTCTCATAAAACGATACTCTCAATGATAATATGGTATCGCCTTGCACAGTTTGGAAATCGAAAGTACTCTACATGCTGGTACAGAGACGTGAAAAAGTTGTTGCGTTATTTATTAATATTTTTATGTATATTCAACTTATGAACTATTTGTTATATTAGTCATTAATAAAATAAATAAATATTCTCTCTGGTATAATAAACTTTTTTGTTATGTCATAAGTAGATCGAATGAGGCTAATCGTGGGCAGTAGCGCAGGGGCACAAGCGTCAGTCTGTAAACGCGACTGGTCGTGAGTTAGATAACCACTCCATTGAATTAAATGTTCAATACCTCATATTAGTTAAAGTTACCATTTCTTTTTTTATTACTATACTCTCTCGCATCTAACAAATGGATTTATTAAAAAGATTAATTTGAAAAAAATACAGTACTTAAAATAATATTAAACGATTTGTCTTTAACAATTTATACTATGAATGTACTACCTTTTAAGGTGTTCTCTCATAAGGCTCGGGGCGTGTCGGACATAACTCTGCATAACTTAGTCAACATAACAAATAACTGTGAGCGGCCACTGTTATTTTATTTATATTACATCTTGTAAACCGTCGTGGCACAATCTAGGCAAGTTGCATTTTAGAGATGGTTTTGGGTTCAAATATATGTCACAATGTTTTTAACAAATGTATGGGTCATAATCAGAAAAGTGGACATTTTCGAATTCGTAACGTAACTGATAAGTAACAATACTGATAATGTTTGTTACGAAACTGATGTTATAAGGCATTATACACAACAAAATAAGAATATTATATGAATAAAACTATTGGTTTTTTTTATTTTATGAGACACAAATTAAAATTTTAAAGATTCAATCGTTGAATTAATAGATTATAAATGTAAGAAAACATAACAAAGTGACAATATTAACTATATAATAATGCTAGTTCGTAATAAACTTATATTTCTAGTTAGAGATCACAAAGTTAATGATAAAATTATTAATATTTTAAAGTGGGTTTCACTTTAAAATATATCAAAATTTGAGTCGTTATCACGGGAATTAAGTTGAATTCTTTGTAAGTGTTTATTTCGCATATCTTCATTAATAGGATTGGTCTGTTTAAGACGTTCTCTATATCTTTTTTGACATAGGAGTCATGACGCTTACTGAAAATAAAAAAATAGTTATCAATAGGTATATAATAATATTTCATGTATATTGTCTAGTACAGAACCTATTTGTTTTTAAATAAAAGCCTCACCCGCTTGAGCTACATATTTATTAATGCACTATCTCCAGAGAAAAAAAAAATTACAAAACCACAACTAATTTCAGGAAGAATAAAAAAATTTTTTTAACTAAATCGGTTAAGCCGTTCTGAGATAAGCGTGCACAAACACATTAAACAAACAAGCAAACAGACAAAAAACTTAAAAATCATTATTTTTGGTTACTTCACGTTATCAAAAGTCACTAATTATTTTTTTCATATGCCAGCATTTTTTTTTTATATACATAATCTTCTGATAGTAACGTAATTATGAACTAGGCTTCATATTTTCTCAGTTTCGTTACGTAACGAAATATAACAAAATTGTGAATAAAATCTGAGAAATTCTAACCTTTTTAAATATTTGCTCATAAGCCACGTGTTGCATGTGCAAGCACTGAAGTTCTTTTTTGAGATTTTGTAAAAAGACGCAAATAACATAAACAAGAAAACGAAATTATAGAATACTTACCAAAATAAAAGCCGTTTATAACCCTGAGATGTAATTTCACGCATTCCCTCTAAAACATTTGAACCCCTCAACTGCTGCGAGAACACTACTGGTTGTAGCTACGACAGCATTGACTTTAAGAATTATGGTGTCACAATAAAAAATAATATTAAATATCATTCAAAATAATTGCGTTCATAATTTAATTGTACGTTACTAGCCCTGAGTAACAAAAAGACAATATTTTGGGACAAATTTACTTAACTTATATATATTATTTACTAAATTATGTATCAATAAAAGTAGTTCTATTTAATATTATGCATAATGTAAAGTAATATAAACATATCTGAAATCAAATAAAACCATAAATATTCGTAACAAATCTATTTTTAAAAAGTAAAGTGGTGAATGGGACACGAAAAATTGTATGGAAGCATTTTGAAAGGATTTTTGCAACTAACAAAAAATACTATTATTAGCCATAATACATTTAAAATATTACAAAAATCTTTAAGTTAATAAGTAAATTTATCTTAAATGGCAAAATATTTAAGCTATCTTTAAAATTGTATTTTTAAAACGCATTCAAAGTAACGGGACAAGAAAAGACACAAAATGTACACTTTTTCTGATTATGACCCGTATACTGTTTTTAGATTCTATTCTAGAACAGGATCTGTCTAAGCAGATGAATAAGAAGTTCATTAAGTCCCAGAAAAAATAGCCACTAAATAAATTATAATCAAATTTAAACTCAACCAGCTTCACACTGTATTCTAGAGGTATTTCGTGTTGAGCGGAATTCAACGCCACACTTTGCCTTAATAGAGCGAAGAAATAAAAATATTAATTTATTTAAGTACCTATTTAATTTCCTCCAGTGGGATTGAACCCACAACCAGGCGTGTTTACAGCCACATATTTATGCCGCTACGCCTCAACTGGCCTTGGTTTTATTTACAAAATAAATTAAAATCACTCAGTAAAATATATTTGTTGTAAAATAAACTATAATACTAATATTTAAATTGTACACATAGTAATAATATCAGATTAAATATTATCATTATATCTTTTTACTTGTTATACTAAATTCAAAAATAATAAAATAAATAAATTATAATATTTTTTAACCATAAAAAATAAACCATTACGTAGGCGAGTGTACACAAAACAAATAAACCGACTAGTGAAAGTGATCGCGATGACTGAGCCGCAGTGTTCGAACCGGTATAGCATGTCTTAACATTTCACATCATATAAACGTAATACTATATTTTTTATTATTTTTGTTTAGGTCTTAACAAAAAATTGTTAAAAACACAGCGTCTGACAGTAATCGCGACGGTCGTGTGCTCGATTCCCGCTTGGGGGAATGAGTAATTTTCATTTCCTCGCTCTCCTAATAAAAGAAAGCGTCGTTCAATACGCAATGTCAACTTTGATATAATATAAGGAAAATTGCAAAAATAATACTTATAAATTTTTCAAAAAAAAAAAAATTCTATTTATAAATAAGCCTTTGTGCAAATATTATAATAAAAAATAAAAACAAAAAATATACTTGATAAACTTAAAAAAAATGTCTTATGCTATTAATAGTGTAAAAATAATTATTTTCAAATAGCCTTGTAGATATCTAATGGTCGAAAAACTAATAAACGCAATGACAAACCAATATTAATACAGCAATATTTATGACACGTTAAAACGTTTATTATGAATAGGAACTCGTATAATTTGTTTCGCCAATTTAAATAAATCGATTTTGCATTAATATACAAATATATTTCGTCACTGTTAATTTAGGCTAAATGCCAAAAGTCGTCGAATTCACGGACTAAGAGTAAGGTAAATATTTTCAAAAGATAATATATAGAACTAATCGTCGAGTTGAGGCCGTAGTGGCTCAGTTGCAACAATGTGACTGTAAACTCGACGGTTGTGGATTCGATTCCCACTTGGGGAAATTAATTATTATTATTGAATATTTTAGTTTTTTCGGTCTAGTAATAAATTCAGAACACAAGTTTTTTCTGTCTACCCTGCTATGGGATACAGCATGAACCCAAAATATAATAAAAAAATCAAACCCTCAATCCACTATGAAGCTTTCGTATAACATTCTTAATCTTCCTATAGCTTATTTTTTATGTCTATTTATATTTATAGTAATTTATAGCTTATTTATATCTATTTATATTAATAGTAATTTATAGCTTATGGTAAACAGTACCATCACCCCCATGACCCACATAACATGTGACGACACTAGAAAGTGACATGTCATGTCACATGTTACTTAAGTGGCGTATTGTTACTGTGACAGTGGTTGCGTTACTTTGAGATATGCGTGTAATTTGTCCGTCTGTTTGTTTGCTATTTACTATGTCAGAACTCGGGACCATTAATTAAATTTAAAAGTAAAGGTCAAGTGAGTTGAATCACGTAATTGTTGAGTGTTTTTCTATATGTGTACAGTACGGTTAACGAGTTGTGGTTGCTATGAAGTTAGCTGGAAATGGCTGCGCAGATTTGATTTTAGGTTTTTTTTTCTTTTTGATTAATTTAATTGAATAACTAACTGATAAGTATGTTTTAAGTTTGTACTTTCAGATGGTTTTGTAGCTCAGGTACATGGGACGAGGTGCAACGTGCACCGGGTTCGTTTCCTGCTCGAGGTTACGCAGTAGATACATATATACGCCACTTATATGCTATATTTTTCAAAAAATCCTTGACACACAAGCTTTAAATCCACTTTCATTATTTAAATATTTATTGTAGGATTGAAATCTAAAAGTATACCTATAAATTAGAATTTACAATTTTGAAAAATACATCTAAACATATTCAAATGTAAACCTTTTTGAAATCTAAACTTACCCATCTTAAAATACTTTTTGTGTTGCCATAAACAAAAAAAAACACTTGTTTCAAAACAAACATTTTCTCACAAGGAAGCAATGTTACAGCAGATTGGATTAAATTTTTAATTGATCTTTGATAATTTGGATTATGTCAGAGTCTTGCAAAAAATATTAATTTCAACAAGGATTTCCTTCTTAGGGTTTCTAATAAATATTCTATTATTTTTTTTACAGTTGATTTAAGAATCAATATTGTGATTGCCTAAATCCCATTCGAAAAAAAAATATAAAAGTTGTTAAGGTAATATTTAGGGCTGTTAGGCAAAGTAGAATCACATAAATATATAATTACGACATTTTTATCTATGTACACTTCAATTTTTCAGTTGCCATATTCTTTATTGTGAATTAAATAGAGATATCACAGAATATATGTCTAATAACAGAATATAATTATTTCAAAATTGGGCCAAGCAAAGACGTTAGCAAACACGATTTATAACTCACTCTCCAACACTCCGTTCCCCTCGTACCTCCCCCGAAACATTGCTTGTTGTGTAGCAGAACTTAACAAAACAAAACAAAAAAACAACAAAAAAAATTGAATCGAACCCACAACCGTTGACAACACTTCCAGTTAAAATTGTTAAACAATCATCATAATGAGAATTTTTAAGTGGAATCCTGAACACTCGTTGGGTACCTAACCAGTACCTAACTAACTACTATAAGGTCCCTTTAATAAAGTATAAGGCCGCTATTCATAAAGTTTTTACGTCGCTTATATCTACTTAATTCCGTTGCAGATATTTTAATGAGTCGGAACGGTGGTAAGATGTCGCCTTAATTTGAGTGCGAAGTGAAAAATAAGTAATAGAAGAGGTAAAAACTTGATGCATATTTGTATTAGGATTGAGTTATTTTCCATATTTTTTTCTTGTACGAATACATGCCTAATACCAACTTGAACTTGCGGCTTCGCCCGCATGGTTAAATGGAAAGTGTTTTTTTTAATATACTTAAAGAGTTGTATATGACAAATGACACCAGGGTTAACATAAGCAAAATTGAAAATTCTAGCCTAATATTATAGACAACGATAATTAAAACTATATATGAAAACCCACGACGACCACGAGAAATATAACGACACGCGTTTCGTGACACTATTACACTCAAGAGGCAACTCAAGATCGATCTCAGACTTGAGAGCGATTGTCAAGTACGGGCCTTACAGTACTTTTTACTCTAAGATTTTCACCATTCATTAAAAAAAATAGCCTTTACAACTTCTTAGAACCACTTCATTAAAATGTTGACACATTTATATATATGTTTATATATAGCTATGTATGTACGTTTATATATAGCTATATATATGTACATACTATATGAGTGTTTATCTGTTTAGTTATTGTAATTTGCTTGTCTATTCATGCAATTTGCTTTGTTAATAGCCCCAGTAGTCACTTCTAACTACACTAGAATGCACCTTTAATGCTATTAGTTTGGAAAGATATTTTTGTTGGATATCTATATGATAGCGATAAAGGTCTGACTTTAAATTACTCTCTGATATTCAAAATGCGGCGTTAAGTTCCGCCACTCAGCAGATATGTAGATTTTTTTTTAGCTTCACGTTGTATCTCTCACATGATAGGGTAAACAGAGGGAACCTAGTATTAATTTAAGGGAGTACCCTTTAACGTTTTTGTCGAATTCTGTAGGCATTACGTTTTGAGTGGAGGAACGAGGTGCTTTACTTCGATATCAGGGCGAAATGAAAATATATTTAATATTTCATTTACTCGTGTGAGAATTGAACCCACAACCTGTCGCCTGTACAGTTATAAGCTTGTTCCTCTGCTCCAGCACTGCCCTTATGTAAATACTTCTTTCATAAAACGTCATTTGTTACAACTCTTAACATAAACCAACAGAATTTTATTAGATAGCTCCTACCTTTCATCTGTCTGTCTGTCTGTTTGTCTGTCTGTCCGTCAATTACCCTTGTACATATAAGAAATAGCACAAAAGTCAAGCGAGGCAATCTTGCGCCAGGATTCTGGGTTACATCGTTAGAGCAAGGAAGAGAATCCAGGGCTCAAAGGTTAATCAAAATGTACCGTGTAAACTTTGAATGATACATTTCCCGGGATGGTTAATTTATGATAAATACAGCGATAAAGTACAGAATTTCCTGTTGAGTGCTTAATTTAGTATCTTTAAACGTTTGAAAGGATATATTAAAATTCCGATATAATTTAAGTTGATTTCTGTTAAATATTTTACTGATCAAAACCAGTCAGGTCGCAGGGATATAAGCATGCGATTGTAATTGCGACAGGTTGTGGATTCGATTCCCGTTCGAGGAAGTAAAATATTTAATTGTTTCATTTCCTCGCACTTCCGCTGTTTAGCACGCATTTGCCAGAATTTGGCGGAAAGTGGGGAACAGAAGTGTCTTAATAACAACAGAGTGTTTTAACACAAACACTAACTACGCAGCAATAAATTTTTCATTTCCTGGGATCTGATAACAAAACATGTTTCGAAAATTTGGCGGTGCATGAGTAAGGAAGTATTTTAACAATATATTTTCTACCTACCAACGGTGAAACCAAAGATTCTTAAACATAACTGAAGTTACATTTGTTAAGTGTATTCGCCAGTTAAATGTTAGTGTTACAGTAGAATGCATTCATTTCCATCAGTGAAGAGAAAAGACGTCTCGCCTTTGACCCCCAACTTTCCCCCCGAACTCATCGATCAATACAAATACTAGCACGATTTTGCATACCAAATACAATACTCATATTCAGATTAGTGTCTTTAAAATTTGAAATTATTGCTATAAAACACATAAACAGACTTAATTATCTATTTAATAATGTATCATAATACAGACAAAATAGAAGGATTTTTTAATTAATTTTTAAATAACTTAAATAAAAGCTTATTATAAAACATTAAATTCTCCTGAGTGGAGATCGAACCAATAACCATTGCCCCCTAAAAACTATGCAAAGACGGCCTCAATACGAATACATATATTTTTTGTTTTAAAAAAAAATGCTATATTAAAATTAATTTATTTTTTGGTAAGCAAGCACTCATCATCTCACTTTCAAATAATATACTATAGATAAAAGCTATTATATCCAAACCTCAAGGCACCGCGGCCAGCGCCAGACTGCCCTTTTACGGAAGGCAGTTTTTGCTACACCTTGCTATTGTCGTCTGACGTTTGTATAATACCGACACTAAATCCCTTATGGCAACAAAAACATTATTTCAAATTGCTATTGAAATGTCAAATTAAAATATATAGATAAAATATACTTAATTATAGTTGATGCAGAAATAGAGATGAATTCGGATTGGCTGTGATATTTTAAATCTAACTTAGATGTGCTTATGTTTATATGAAATATTTTAAAATAAAGCGCGGCGTTTAGTTCCGCCACCATCACAAAGTCTCCAAAATTGAGCGGTAGATAGGAAACAAAGTGTCTTCACAACAAATTCTTTATAAAAAAGACACGTTAAAGTAATCATAATAATTATATTGAATGAAACAAGCATTCGATGTACCGGAAATCGAACTGGTAATTACTAAACTAACCTACTATATATGACATCACCACCAGATGGTGGACAATGATTAAACAGGTAACAATAATGTCGATTATAAAAACACGTTAATTGTAATATTTAACCTTTAAAGTGTTTTTATTGACATAGAATGTCAGACATACCATTTATATATGTACTTTACATTGAAACTACGTCTTTGTATAAAATAAATTGCTACTTTTCTTAATAAAGAGTATAAAAATATATAATTGTTTATTTTTTTATTAATCTATTCTATTTCCTCGTTCTCTTTATAAGACATGGAACGGAGTGTTATAACACTAGCTTAGCAGAGCCTAAGCAAAGCTACATATATAGTTTTATAAGCTAATATATAGCAGGATATTCAAAACCGTAAAAAGATGAAATTAAATAAACGATACCCCAAAATGGAAACCAAATCTACATAGAATCGGATAGATCTGTGCCGCTGCACCACGATGGTTTCATACTATGAACTACTTAATATACTTACTACTATAATTACTTGTTTAGCTTCACGCTGTATTCCGCACATAGCAGGGTAGACAGAAGGAACCTGGAAATAATGTTAAACACACCGTTACCCTTAAGAAACTTCCGTTCCCCACTTACCGCCGAATTCTGAAGGCATTGCGTGCTGAGTGGCGGCACTCAACGCCGAATAAACGTAAATAATTTGTGCAATAGGGATATATCCAAAAACGCATGTTTTGAACTTAAAAGGCGATAACCCTCATCGACAATTGAACTAACGTATGTAAATATACGGAGTCTCACTTATCACCAAATTGTGAAACGAATGATAATAAGAAACCTTACTTAGTTTAGCTTCCGCTGTCTAAATTCTTAAGTTGTTAGAGAGTGGAGAACTAAACGATTTATTTGATGTTAAAGAGTTTAGTAAAGAGTCCCTTCTCTTTGGTGAAAAAGTCAATATTTTTAATAATAACTTTTATATTAATTGAAAAAAAAAAATTCTTTAATTGATTGGATAATGCAAATAATTGTCAATTATATTTTTAACATATTTTTAAGACTTTTAAAGTGTTATTTCACAATGACAAAAGGAACAATACTTTTTTTGTAAACGTATAAAAATGTAAACATAGCGGGACTCAAACCCGCACCACTTGGAATCCGTACAAGCGATCTGCCATTATGCCATACGTTCTTATACACTTCTTACAATTTATTTATAACATTCTTTATTGCGTGTCCAAAAAAATAATTACATTTTTTGTAGTTTAATAGTAATAGTGTCATAGACCAACATAACGAATACCTAAGTAGTAAAACACTTCCGAGTTAGCTGATACGTGCTCCGCGAAACTGCCTCCCTTCTCCAGTTTCATAGTAAAACCGCATCCTTAAGATTGCGTGTTTCCGGTTACAGCTAACCACCGTTTGCCATGTGCTTAAGGTCAATGACAGCAGGAGTTATGACAGAAATGCTATGATCTATTAGAATTCTTGAGATATTCTTTGCCTTTTTTTCTAATAAAGACTCTTGTTGAATAGCGGAATTCAACGCCGTATTATGTCTAACGCGAGCAGCGGCCTAGCGTCTGACTGTAAACACGATGGTTGCAGGTTCGAATCCCACTCGGGGTAATGAATTATTTTCATTTTAACAAGAGATTAAGTGCGGCTTTGACTTTCGCACATCAATAAGAAATATTAAGGTCATTAGACAGAAAGTGGGGAACGGAGTATCTTAACACTCTAGTGTATAACACTATATTATTTTATTAGTTTTATTAATTAGTTAGTTTATTATAATATTAGTTTATTTTAGACATTAGGACTAACTTTACCTACTCTGCTATATGCAGGACTCAGTGGGAAGCTATTCTTTTATATTAAAGTTATAGTATGTCACTACAGTTTTTCTTAGAAGTAACAAATAAATAGAGTTTTACTGGGAAACATAATCATTTGGAAACATGGTGGATAGTGAACGTGAACAAAATATTTAATTTGTCTGTCCCGTTATGCTTGTAGTTGAGCAATATGTAAATTGATTAAATGCATTGCTTCGTTAGAAGTTATTAAGTAAAAGACTTTCTCTAACTCTATCTAACTACTAACTCAGAGTCGTCAATTATTATTTTACTGACGTTAAATTGTTATAAATATTACGTAGCACCGTGAGGCCAACGGCTGACCAAACTTAACAGGTTGTGGATTTGATTCCCACTTGAGGAAATAAAATATTTAATATTTTCGTTTCCTCACTCTGATAACAGAATCTCTTAACACTAGGGTTTCTCGGCGGTACCCTTCTACATGCGGGATACAGCATTAAGCTGGGTAGGCACAGGGAACCTAGTGTTAAGACACTCATTTCCCTATTTTCCGCTGAATTTTTCGAAGTATTGCGAGTTGAATGACGGATTTCTTCACCTTAGTGTCAGTGCGAATACATGAAAATATTAAAAAAAAGATTCTTCGAGTAAGGATAGAACCCACAACCGTCGCGTTACACTCACACCTTTGTGCCCCTGGACCACGACTCTACAAATATAATATAGATATATGAAAAATAGAGGAAAATCAGATTAAATTATGTCAACGGAACACAAACCTCGACTCAATGCCCTTCGTGTGTATCACTAACATAAATCTATGTCGTTATATACTTTGTAACGACATTAACTAGTGATGATCTCACCGCGTTTTTGCACGACTTCTTTTGTTTGTTCACTCTTTTAAAACGTCCTTATCTATTATTGGACAAACTGTTTATATATGTATGTATGTTTGTATAACTATATAGTAAATATATTGAAGTTTGTTTACCATTTAGAATTTGTCTGTCCTTGTTGTTAAAGCGCGGCGCTGAATTCCGCAGTTAACACGCAACAACAGTTCTTTTTTTATTGAGAGAAAACTGGTGTTTCACATACCACTGGTATTCCCATTTATTTCCCACTGGTATTCCCTTTTTAATTTGGTCCATTTCTGACGATTTCATCAAAGGATACATTCAAGGGTAGTTTGATGCAAGCTTGGTTAGATTCTGATTATGGGATCCGGTCGAAACTGAAGAAGTCGATTTTTTTTTGTTAAAAATTGTGATGATTATTTTTAAATTATTTTTATTTTAAACTAGTTTTGTATCAAATTTCATCGGTGAGTCCATTATTATTATAGATATTTTCTAAACAATTAAACATACATTTACGTAATATATAAAACGAAAAAAATAAATAAACAAAGAAAACAAAGTGCTTCATTAACCAAAACGATATAAAAATAATAGAAATATATAAAAAAACTTTTATATCATAGTAATTCTACATATACTAATGCAGCGTTGAGTTTCGCCACTAAAATCCTATAGTTTACAAACATTTAAGTCACATTCCGTCGACGATATTCTCAACCAAACAATGCTAGTATCCGTTAACATTGTTGCGATACGATTAAAGTGGACATTCCCCGTATTCGGTCACAAAGTCTTCCTATAAGCGTATCTTTTTGTATTACATCAGAAGTATATATTACTGAACTATATAGCTCCATATTAATATATACTCTTTATAAATATATAAATCCTATACATTTTATTTAAATAGGCGTTTATTTTTTTTTTGTTAAGTTTCACGCTGCATCCCGCAAATAATAGAGTTAACAGATAGAACCTATTTTTAAGACACTGTTCCCCCGAAACTCAACGGCGCGCTCTGTCTTCTGCCCAGACCGCGAAAATGAAAACGATTCATTCCCCCGAATGGGAACCGAACCCACAACCGCGGCCTCTAAACGTTATTTTTGTACACAATTACAAAGAAAAAAACAAAAGTCTAATATATAGCCACAAGTAGTATAAATGAATGTAATGTCAAAGCGCGTTCGTTATAATCCGACAACGACGTACGTATCGTCGCTGTCATCTTGTTACGTGCGTCCGTACGTATATCATACTGCTTGGTACAAAATTAAAGATTTCGTTGTAACTTTTTTAAATATTAAAAAAATAATTGATAAGCGCGAATCGGATTCGACCAACATGGGTTCCGTTCATAGTAATAACAGGATTGTAAGTCAACAGGAAGTTTAACTTACAAATGTTAGTTTATATGTGTTTTTTTCTGTAATATAAATTTCGATATTTCGGAATTTCCGTTTACTGTTTCTGTAATTTCTTACTTTCTTTATATGTTCTCATTTAATAAGAAATTAACTACAAATATAAGTTTGTATTAACTTTTTCTGTGAAATACCTAAAAAATTTAACTTTTTGTATTTTTCCTTTGTTTGTATTGTAGGTTCTCACTTAGTGCCAAATATAAGTTTTAGTAGTCCTATATGGAGTCAGTGTGTTAACGATACTGTCATTTATACATCTTTTTTTATAATAATAAGTATTATAATATTTATTTCTGTTTTGTTTCAGATTCAGTCAATACAAAAGAATAGAAAGGCACGCACAACTATTTAAGTAAGTATATGTAATATTATATTTTTATATGTAGGTGTATATATGTATAATAACATAAAATAACTATAATAAAATTGTAACTCATTGGTGTTTGTACATGGAAGATGTGTATATGAGAAAATCTATTAATGAGAGCATTTATTTTTTAACACTAGGTTCCCTCTGCCTGCTCTACTGTGTGTGGAATACAGCCTACCGCTAAAAAAAAAAAGAAAAAATGATACCGCGAGCAGCAATCGAACCCACAACCATCTCGTTTACGATCAGACATATTGCCTTACAGTCAATATATCAAAATTTAAATATAATTTGCATTGCACGTTCAAAGTCGACCTAGAAAGCTAACTTAGATGGCGAGATAAGTGAGTCCTAGATAACTGGGATCTTTAACTATACTCAGGCTATATTTCAATGTGACGAACTGACATTATCAAACTAGCCCTTCTAATTTGCCGCGAGGCAAATACGTAAATAAAACTGCTTGTACAAAATAATTGGTATTTATATCGACTGTGGTTTCTAGATATATGTAGATATTGACGTGAGAGATCTGACTTCACATATTTAGATAGTAAATATGTATAATATGTAAGTAGTATAGGTTTAAATTACGTTACATTAAATGTATTTATTTGGCATATTAATAGTATTCAACACTCACAAATTGGAATATAGGAATACCATACCAATGAAATTAAAAATTAATTTTTATTAACTAGTATTCCATTAAATCTGCTTAACAGATAATCATTGGGTAATATACCTAAGTATTAAAGTAAGAAATTCTCATATCACTCTTATAAAATCCCACGGTAAAATTACATTGATTCAATATCTAAAAAAAGCACATAATAACAACCTTCTACGAAAATTAAGCATAAACTAATAGAGCGCGACTAACGTTCATTAAAAAAAATAATTGAATGATTTTCAAAATATCCCATCGCCCTTTGTACGTAGAATATACTCGTACAGTAGAATCGATTCATAAAATCGATAATTACCACAGACAAAAGAGAAATGTAACAACACTATCCATACAAAAGTTTCTATACCTTTAGAGATGTGCCGCCTAACAAAAGATCGATGTCGACTCGCGGGTGGTTTCGATGTTATAAATAAATTATTTTTAATTGAAACGTCAGTCAGTATCGGGATGCGCGCGACTTGGTAACATTTTTTTCTTTTATTCTACTTTGAACGCTACATGTTTAATAACGTTGTTTAAACTAATTAAATAAAGGCATAGATGGTTGAGGTTATGGATTAAAATGTCAATTAGAGGAATATTCTTATTCTTCATGCAGCCAATATAACGATTTTTTTGAGGTGCGACTTTAAAAACAACCGATGGGTTATAAATTGATTTAATAAAATAATTAATTTAAATCATAATAATTAATTTTCATAACATTATTTTTTATTATGTACATAATATATTAGTTAATTTTAACCTTCACTGTTACCCCTAGCGGCAGTTGACTCGTTCTTAAATATAATCCAGAACAATATCATAATATTGCTTCGTTATCGACCAGATAAGAAAAACATCTAAATATATAACAAAAATTCTAGAATTAATAAATAAGAATGGTTTTAAATGCCATCGTTTCTCTCAAAACGAGGTCACCCATCCACTTGGCAAGTCAAGTTGCTTCACCAAATTCATTAAACTTAAAAGCTTAATTCTATAAATAACAGATGATCTCATACTTCAATTTAGATAGTACTGGACTAAATTTCAAATATTTATTGCTAATTTATTCAATTCGGTAATACGACCTACCTCAATGCTCCGTCCGTTACTTTCTATTCTGTAAACAGGTTATTTTAAACCTTACTAAGACAGAGTAAGGTTAAAGTCAATTTGCTCTATAACTATAGTAATTAAACGTTCTTCAAATTTTTCGTTTTTTAAGTAATCAATGTTAGTTTTATTTCCGTATTATTTCTAGTACACGCAATGGTGAGGTGATATGGCTGATTTTATTTCAAAGTCCTTACGAAATGAATTTTCGGCTAGAGATAAAACAGTTCCATAGCCCGGCCATGAGTTCCACCTCTCATCGCCTCGAAAAGGCGAAAGGCGAAAAGTGGGTAACGGAGTGTCTTCACATTCTGGTAACCCGCTAATCTCAGAAACTACTGATAAATAAGTTTTACACTGAATAGACCATTTTTAGAGGTAGGAGACACAAGACATTCATCACTTCGTCCAAAGTTCAGGTATAGGCGCCTAATTAACCATGTGAGCGAAACCGAAAATAATATTTAATAAAACCCTAGAAATCATTTGAATGACCAGAACCAGATAGTAATAAATATTATTAATAAACCAGAACAGCAGTACGTAACTAAGCTGATTCCCACGCTTTGCGTTAAGCTCGCCGATCATTGAGATAGGGTAAATATTGAATGAGATTACAAATAGACAGGTAAATGAAGTGTCGAGATCATGGAGTCATGATTGTTGTGGGTATTATAATTAATATTTATATTCTGTTCGTGAACTTGTAAGGAGAGTAAGTAGGATTCTTCGTTTTATAAAACACTGCACGCTGATCAGCTTCATGCTGTATCCCGCACACATCAGGGTAAGCAGAGGGAACGTAGTGTTAAGACACCCCGTTCCCCACTTTCTGTCGAATTCTGATGCCATCGTGCCTGTCAGTGTCTGTAAACAGTTGTTTTAGAGCGACTTCAGTGAGGGAAGTGTTAGTAAATTATAAGTATTTCTTCTCAGTTGAGCTATACTGATAACCCTGAAGCAAAAAAAAATAAAATAGCAGATTAAAAAGCGCAGAAGAAAAACAATATTATCACCCATGCCATTATTTACATTACGCCAATTAGACCTACATATATAATAAACATAATAGATAACTGGGAATTGAATCCACGATCGTAGAAATAATTATATGAATATTAATGCAAACATAATTTAAAATACATATACGTCCATTCTATTTGGATGAGTCGCAAGCGCAGAACTAGTACAATATAAAACAGCAATGCCATTACAAAATAACTAAGTCCATCTCTAACGTTGGTAGATAAGTTCCGTGTTATGGCGAAGGCATCACGAGCCACCATAAAGTAAGTTAGTTACCGTCACGCCTGTTCACGCTTTCAATTACTGACTACCGATATCTTAGATGTTACCTGCCTTTGGCTGGATCTGAAATCGAATGGCACTAAGGGTCCCTGGAGCTTTTTAGCGATTCGGAATCGTATTTCTTTTTTTTTATAGATAATTTTATCGTGGAAATCCTTGGGGAAGAGCTATCTACAGCAGAAGGCGATTTCGGTTTCCTGGCACCTATAAATCAAATTCGCGATCCCCGCAAAGCCAAAACCAGAATTTGCTTAAAAAAATACTAAGAAAGTATTATAAAAAACGTTTATATATATAGGTATATAAAATCGAAAGGTCACTCACTCGTCACGAAATCTCAGAAACTACATGTGCTAGGAATCTGAATTTTTGCATAGGAGTTACTTATAGGACGTAGGTGCCCGCTAAGACGGGAATTTGTAATATTCGACTTCTAAGGGGTAGTTTTTGGGGTTGAAAGTTTGTTTGAAACTTCGTTACTACAAATGCTAGGAGTCTCAAATTTTGCATGGACGTCACTTATAGGACGTAGGTACTCATAGAGACAGAAATTAATAATAACGTAGTTCACGCAGGCGAAGCCGCGGGCGGGCCGCTAGTACTAATATATAGGTAATATTATTATTAATAACAGTTAAAATTATTACCAAAGTATATATAATCTGTGGGTGGCCAACATTTTACACAGCTAATAGCCTATTGTCGACACACAAGTACATAGTTGTAGCTGTGAACTCAACTTACCTCATGCCTTGAATAGCTTATAAATTGAACCTTAATTTTGTCACTGTAATAAAAGGTTTATTCAGGTCGCTATAGTGCCGTTAATGGGCGTTATTTAGACGCTTTTGTATCGTAATTTAGATGTGTGAAGGTACGGTGATGATCGTGGGTTCGAATTCCGGCAGAAGTAATATTCAGAGCTAAGAAAAATTGGTGTAGGTTTGTTTTTTATAGATTTTTTCAATTTCATCGCCCATGTTTTGTTGTACAAGTTTGTTCATGGGCGGATTTCATCGCCGTGCTATGTCTTACCATTTGAAATTACTGTTAAAGACATACATATTAAACGTTAGGCAAAGTTAGAGGAGTTTACTAATAACAATCTGCCATACTTCTAAATAACTCTGATTTCTTACAATTTTTAAGTCAACAAACGTAAAATAAAGGTAGTTCTATAAAAAGTTATAATTACTTCCATACTAAAAAACAAATGTAAACGCTTACATTAATGAATAAACAACATTTTATATGTTTATCTTTAATTTCATAAACAAAAATAAAGGAAGGAATTACTGGGAAGAACCAAACGAAATACGTAAATAAACCCACGTGGGTAATAAAAATAAAAATAATAATATCTTAAAATGATTACGCACATCGCCTTTGTTCGACGAATGTTCCACAAGTCAAGGCAAGTACAAAGTGGATCTGGAAACTGAAGGTTCAATGTATTTTTAGCTTCACGCTGTATCACGCACATGACAGGGTAGGCAGAAGGAACCTAGAATTAAATTAAACGAAATTGGGAAACGGTTGCTAGCTGACTTCTCTCTACCTCCCTTAAATAAAATAAGGCGCTGATATACGCCACATAAAGCAAGAAAGACATTCAGTTTCTAAAAATCGTTGAAAAATGAGTGGTTGAAAAAAAATATCATGTTTTTCCAATTTTTTTATCGATAACCGTAAATCTTAATTTTTAAAACAAAATTTTGAACCCTATACTGTAATATCCTTAATATTTAGACGCATCTAAACTTGGAGAACAGTTAAAATTAATGTATCTACTTAAAGAGCTTCTAACGTTCTCACGTAAAAGTGTGTTAAGGAATTTTCACACTGTGAGTATAATTAATGAAAAACATATGCTTATTCATCTAACACCTTTATCTATACGGAGTTTAACTGTAGTGTGTACATGCTTGTGTTTCTTTAAGTTCTTATTTTTATATTATAATATATATAAAAATACTTATTATATTTAATATTTTGCTGGTTTAATAAGATACAGAAATGCATAGTTAGTTTAAAATAAATTTAAGAAGCGACCAATGTCTAATTTCTAGCAAATGAAAATAATAAAGTTCAATAATAATAAAAAATTACACGGAATAAAACAAAGAATAAAATATCCCAGAACGTAACATAAATCGGGAAAAAGAAGGAAGAATTAAGACACTCTGTTATCCATTTTCCGCCTAATTTTGAAAATATTGCGTGTTGAGTTGCGAAACTCAACGTCGCTACGTCTTCCAAAATGGGAAAATGAAAATAATTTAAAGATAACCTAAAAAAATGATCATAATTAATAATAATAATAACAAGGTGCTAAAAAATAACCCATAAACTAACACACAGATATTATAAATCTGAAGCATTATCTGGAAGGTATATCTCTCCATCCACAGACATTCCTTAAGGAGTTGTGTACGCTATATCGTAAAATATGGGAGCAACAGTTCTTCTAACAATGAGAGCTTCGCAATTTATTATGACGATTACAATCGATGATATTAAAGGTTCGTTTGTGTAATTCAAGTTGGCTAGTGCTTGCTCTAGTGGTTGTGGGTTTTTTTATATTATTAGATTTTATTAGCACAGCAGGGAACGCAGAGGAAACGTAGTGTTAAGACACTTCGTTATCGTGTGTTAAGCCGCGATTCAAAATTCCATTTCCTGGAGTGGAAATCGAACCCATAAGCTATCGTCTTTACAGTCACACTTTGTGCCCAAGATACTTAATTGTTGCTATAAAATATAAAAGTTGGTAATGTTAAATCCATCGATTGATTCAAGAGATCAAGTAGAACTCAAAACTAATATCCTTAATATAATATTTCAAGAATATTTCTCTAAAGTTCCAGGTAATGACCAAACTGCCCATACAATTTATATACACTAACATACGAATATCTCTGGCTTTTGTAATCTAAAGTTATCTATGCAGAATCGCAGTAATATATCCACTTTACGAGGCGTGATTAATGAACATTTCACAGTTCTTAGAACAGCCATTTAAAATATTTGTTCTAATACGTTATCTCAGAATATTCTAGAAAGAAAGTTATTTCACGCTTATATATATGTAATAGCAACGATGACATGACTGTTTGTTCGATATATGAATTTATGCAATTTACTTTACATTCTTCATTCTCATTTTTACGCATTTCTCGGATTTAGCATGGTGGGCAGAGAAAACTTATCTATTTAACTCTGTTCTTTATTTTGCCTTGAAACTTACAAATAATAATGTGAAATTCAACGCCATATTTAAATAATTAAAATTTAAAGTATTAAAAACAACTCTTTCACTGTTTTTCTCACACAGCAGGATAGACTGAGAGAACCTAATGTAGTGTAAGACACTCCGTTCCCAATTTCCGCCTAATTTTTGAGGAGGTTATTGAAAACCTTATTCCAGTGCGTCACGAAGATCTCAAAATATTAAAAGAATATTTTTTTATTTATATTAATAATTTCCACCATTAAACACTTGCCATATCAAACAAAGCACTGCCAGCAGGTCCGGTTCCGACCCAATTCTTCGTAACAGGCTATCATAGGCCGTTTATCATATCTGACCGTTATCTACTATCGTCGTTTAGACCGTTGTTCAGTTTGCAATTCGCCCTTGCAATTTGAGGGCAACGGCCGAAACGTTTTAAATTGCATTTAATTATTTTTTGCCTTTATAATCAAAGTTATTTAATTAATATGAACATTTAATATAAATATTTTTTTGAAATTTATTTATAGCATGATTTTTATAAATTAAATTTGATTTTCTATTCGTTTTATTTTCTTCTTTTTTAATCTGTAGGTCTATTTTTTTAAATAACCTAACCTTTTTTTAATCTTACCTAACTTTTACATGTTTTATTAAATTTCTCACATGTCTAGTAGCAATAAAGTGTTACTTTAACAAGTAATAATAGAATCCATTACCATCTAATCAAATAATTTTCAACTGAGCAACGATAGTCAATTTCAATTTAAAAATAATAAAGTATATAATACAGTTTTATTTCAGATTTTTTTTGTCATCACAGATAATAAAATTTCAATGGCGGAATATAATTGACACCCACAACAAATTACATAACAACGTCCTTTCACGATTTAAATGGCTTATTTCGAATAAAATCATGCGCAGGAGTCATTTATCGAATGACACGTAATAACACACTATGTAAATATAGAACATGAAATGTGAATTAATTAACTTGATTGTAAGTAAGATGCTGTAAACATCTCAATTTGCAATCTTATCAGGCAAAGAGGGAAACCGGGGACCTAGTGTTAATGCACTCCGTTCTCATCATAACACTTGAGATTACCACTATCCGCACAATTCTGGAAGTGAGTGAGTTGAGTGGCGGAACTCAACGCCGCGCTTCAACACCTAATCCAGAATTCGACAGAAAATGGGGAACGGAGAGTTTCAACACTGGATTTCGTCTGCCTACCCTACTATATGCTGAAAACAACGTGTTGTGATGACGTCAAAAATATAATGTTAAAAAACTAATCGACTCAATTCATAAACAATTAAATATATCTTTATTACGCTTTAAATTTCTCACATTGTAGTAAATAAACATCGTAAATTTTTATTCGTTTCGAGTAAAAACATACGATATGTACCATCTGGCGCTAGATTGGCTGTTTTTTGGTTGATTGCTTAAAAATACTTTATAGCGTTTTAAAAGCTTATTTTTTCACGCTTTATTATCTTAATTTTAAAGCGAATGTTTTTGATTTCGTTAGATTTTAAATATGATATGATTTTAAGTCTGCTATATTTTGAATTTTAATTAATTTATATAATACCAGATAGAAGAGAACTGATTATTTTCATTTCCTTGCTTTTCCTTCTTGGTTACAAGAGACAAAGAGTGGCGTTAAGTTTCGTTATTCACCACACAATATCTCGATAATTGGGCAGAAAATGATATATTAATAATATATAGGATAGAGTGCCCTAACACTTGGTTCCCTCTACCTAACCAGCTATATGAGGGATACAGCGTGAAGCGAAAAAAAGAAAGTTCTTCCAGAATTTACACATGCATAATTGCATATTTAAACTAGCCAAGCATCCCGAAGCGAATGCCGATAGGTACATCGATACAGTCTCAATATGAAAACATGGCTCCCAATTAAAGGCCGACAACCAACTAATGACTTATCTGAACATTCGGAAATTGTATACAGTGCAATTTACTAAGAGAATAGCTATACTAAAATATATTTTGATTCATTAGATTTATTAAGAAAAGTAACGGTGTATGTAGTTGTAAATAGTTTGTATGTCTGTAGATCAGTTGTGGATAGGCTTTACTGATTTTGGGATGATTTTTTTTTTCTGTAAAGGTAGAACGGAACGAAATGTGCTTTGATGGGAACAGATTGACTTAACACTAGGTTCCCGGGTTCTTTCTGCCTAATATGAATTATTGTTAAAGGGTAAAAGGTGACCTAGGGTTTAGTCCTCCCCGCAACCTGAAATGCGCTCGATATCGTATTTTTTACATACAGTGTTGTTATGGGGTTAATCCCCACTCAGAAAAAATCATATTACTTTTTTTTATGAACTTAACTTAAAATAAGTTTCTAACTTACTACGAATCCAGCGATCCTAACCCAAGCATTCAACCATTATTTGGTCTAATAGACCAATGTACTAAGCGCCTAAGTAATTTTAATAAATATATAAATGGATATACCGAAAAAAAAGTTAAGCAAATATAAAAAAAACCTCGTTATCTACAATCAACTCCTCGTTATCACGTAACAGCACTGTCGCTACGACGCTACCAATTAGCTGAACCACCTGCCCGGCGTGTGATTTAGGTCACTCTAATTAGTCCGGGTTCTTAGACGGTCAAGGTTCATTGTGCTTCCTTCGATTTAGATACAGATCTTTAAAGGAAAAATTAGAAACAGCTGATTTATATGAGAATGGTGTTTTTATCATTTGATTTTTTTTTTTGTTTTCCGTGTTTCCTGTTAACAGCAGGGTAGGCAGTGGAAATCTGTTAAGTCATTCCGTTAGCCACGCAACTTGGCGGAAGTCTTTCAAGACATTGTGTGGAGAGGTGAAAATATTTTTTCCGCTACTTCCATTCTCGAAAAGTGTTCCCCCAAATTCTGGAGACAGCATATTAAAATACAAGGATATTAAAATACTAAATATTTCAATTTCTCAAGTAGGAATCGTACCCATAACCGTCTCGTTTACATTGACACGCTTGTGCGGCTGCGCTACAACCACCTCAATATTGATTCTTACTTAGGAAATCATTGTATTTTATTTAAAATCATAATATTAAAGTTTATTATATTTACTAACAAGTAACTTATTTAAGCTCAGTAAGGAACAAATCTGTAAATGTGGCGATAATTATACATCATGCTGATAGCGGCCGATACTGGCCGATTTAAGGTAACTGGTTAACAAAGAAACGGTATACCTTCTAGTTGCCTTTATTTTAAATTTTAAACAGCCTTTATTTAATAATCGTTTAATATAATAAATTTAACGTTTTAATTTTGATAATATATTTAATTATTTTTTACATTTTTTTTACATCTTCTGTCATGATAGATTTTTTTGGCTGGGTTTGTGCCCCACGACAGACTCTATATAAATTTAATATATTATAGAAAAAATAGCTAATACCATATTTCCGCAAAATAAAATTCTTTCACAGATACGCAAACGTACCTACTCGTATATACGCAATACGCTTATATTATATTCATTTTATCAGATTTTATCGTATTTTCTCAATCTCAAAGAATGAAATAATCTCTCTCTCTTTCTCTCTCTCTCTATTTTTATACTTACACACACATACAGAAGCACACTAACACTATCTATCCATCTTATATTATGAAATCTGAGGAAGTCGATACATAAGAACAATCTCTTATCAATGCTTTAAGCGAAACAGAATTGCAGTAGTGATAATTATATATTCCACTGATAGTACAATCGATTAGATAGAACTAGATTTAGGTATACTGCCTTAGAATGGTTCTAGAAACACTTTAGATTACTATTTATTATGTTGTTATGAATATTATTGTATATCTCTTAGATCACTTTATATCTTTTTGTGGCCATATTCTTATATATACATATATAAAAATATGTATATAGAAGCATATTTCCCAAAATTAATAACTTTGTGAAAACCTCAAAATCAGTTGTAATTCCTTTCCCATTTATCATTTTCAAAATGATATATTTTATAGACGTTAATTTTATAAAAGTTACTTAATTTATTTAATAATTCCTTTTTTATAAAATAAAAAAAATCAAATGACACTGCAAAGGAGTAACAAAACAAAATCTAGAGAAAAATACTGTTTTTATTAAAACAGAGAGCCAAAAAAATCTTTCTATCTTTTACTAAAAAAAAGCAAAAAAATAGAAGCAAGGTTTTTCTCTACATATTTCATACCATACATATTTCGCAAGGTGCAAGAATGCTTATAAACCGTATCAGATTAGCAAAATGACGACGATATATCGATTATTCGCTACTATTATCATTCGTTACATTTCATATCGATACTCGTATAGCTCGCGTTATTAATGTTAGCCTATTAGGGCTGCGACGAGAATAAATGTGGGTACCAAGATTTATTTCTGTGAATTACTTTTATATTACTGGAATGTATGAGCAATTAATAATAAATGGTGTTTTATTTTTATGGTTTTAAATTTATGACATTTTGATAAAAATAGACACCAGTAATTTTGTTTTTTTTTTCTTTTCCCCCTTCTTCCTCCGTCCGACTAAATCAAACGACAAAAACTATTGTATTATTTTTGTTAGACATTTCACTAGTCTCTCTCTGAAAAAAGGATATGTAAAATTGTTTGAGATTATTTTATTAATATTAATGTACGAGGGAGATTTATCGTAACTTTAAAATAATTTTATTTTATCCTTATTACAGAGTACAAAGGATTAAAACCCTCTATTTACCTTACTGGTAATATTATAAATATAAATAAAGTGACTGTAAACGCAACAGGTTGCGGGTTCGATTCTGACTCGACGTAATGAAATATTTAATATTTTAAATTTTTCGCTCTGATGTTGAGGCAAAACGCTACGTTGAGGTCCGGACTTTACATGCAATGCCTTCAAAATTTGGCGGAAAATGGAAAACTCACTATCTTACACATTAGGTTCCCTTTGCCTACCCCGCGGTATACAACGAGAAGCTAAACAAAAATCACACCCTATAAAACAAAATGATTTTACAAAGATTACAAAACACCACATACAGTAATGTCCCCATTAAATATCTAATTACGCTCGAGCTTACAAAAGTGGCGATCTAGGAAGTGTATCTCAAGTGAAAACTTTCATCGGCTAGTATCGAAGCAGGAACTTATCGGTGCTCATAAACGTAATACACAAGATAAAGTGAGACGTACAGTGCGAATTATTGAAATTATTGAATATTTTACTTTGTTTAAATTATTTTTTGTGGTATCACCAGACCACTCTTTCTTAGTTTTCGCTTTCAAAAGTAGCGTCTTAGGTTTAGAAACGAAAAATGTATCGTAAAAATAAAACTTACAATTAAAAAACTGATGCTGATGAAAGCTCTACTAAATCATACATAAGAAATCGATTACTGCGTACTTGCCATAGTTACATAGTGTTTATATAGGTAGTACGAGTATGTTGTCCTCCTTTGTTTACATTCATACTCACTTATTTTATATTTAAAATGAGTTACGAAAAAAAAATAGGATAACATAATATATAAACTAAGAAAGTTTACTCAAATAGAAAAAAAAAATAGCTTCACGTTGCATCCCGCACCTATCAATGTAGGACGAGGGAATCTGGGAACCTAGTGAAAGACATTCCGTTCACTTACCGCTGAATTCTTGAAATATTACTTATTAAATAACGGAACTTAACACCGCAATACAACTTAATATCTATTATAATTAATATTTTCTTCTCACTATACGTTTCTAAAGACAATATGGTACCTAAATACTAGATACCTATCTCATAATGATCGTAAACCAGCCGCCGACACCTGCATTTAACAGTTACTGTAATCAGACGATGTATTATCTCGTTCCAGGCTGTATAACAACGTATTTTAGACGTCATGGCTTTTGTGTTTTCTTTTGTTTTTTGCTAATAATGGTATATTGAGTTGTTTTAGTAAGGGTGGGTAGGGTTTATAGTTAATAAATGAAAAAAAACATGCTGTATATAAAATAGATACAGGTTGGTATAGTTTAGCTCATTACTCAAATTTTTATTTTTTAAGTTTCTCATTCAGAAGAATTGAACCTATGACTAGACCAGAAAGACACAATTTTTTACTCAAATATTCGTATAATTTCTTACTAAATAAGAATAAATATATTTTATATAAATTTATTTTTATAGCCTTGTTAGCCAAACACTTATTAGAAATCAACCCCTTACTATATTTAGCCACTGAGTAGCAACGGTCATCACAAGAATAAGAGTACGGTGATTGAGTCGTGACCTGAAGATAAGTTTTCTCAGCTTTTGCGCATTGTTCACTCGGAAAAATGAAAAGTAAGAAAAATCCAAAAAATCAAATCTGCGCAGCCATCCACCGCTAACGTCAGTGCGGCCACAACTCGTCGGTTGTACTATACTACACTGATTGGCTAGTTTATAAATCACAATTCTGATTACCGGGCAACGACAGGATAACTGAGACAACATAATACATTTTAAAGGTTATACGCTAATGTCGTTATTTAGAACCCTCGACACGCCCATAAATGATTTAGGTTTCGCAATCTAAGAGCTCTATTTAGTATGCTTGTGAGCTAATATTAGATATTTGTTTTAACTCATTTGTCCCATATATAATAAATAGAGAATCTAGTGTTAGAACACTCTGTTCTCTGCTTTCCAAACACCGAGTGTTTGGAACATAACGCCGCACTAAAAACTGAAAAAGAATTAAAAAGCTGTATACCTTGAAAAATAATGTATACCTTGCATTGTGTTGTATTGTTATTCATTTCCCACATATCGATAAGAGGATCAAGTTTATGTATTTACGTACTTAGTAAATTTAAAATATGTTAATTTAATCATATTTTAAATTAAATAAACATAAAATTTTTTGTTCATTATTATGTAAACAACAACTATTTTAACTACTAGTAAAAAAAACAACCGTTAGAAAACATTTACTTACGACTGACTTAACTGACAGTACTTCACCTGAGCAGTATCTATCAACAATTAAGATCAATTTCAGCTTCCAATCAAACTATATTCCCATAGATTTCTAAGATTTCTTACTACGATGTTAACTTTCACAAAAACCAATATATAAAAAACTTACTTCTCTCCAAAGAAATATGGATGAAGAGATCACAGCGTCTTTCATCTAAACTAACTAGTAAAAGAACTTAGCTTAGCCGTTCCATTTTGGACTTTATTCTGTTGAAATAAGGGTTATTTTGGGTCTGGGTAAGTCAAGGTCGGTAGTATTATATAGCGTGCGTAGCAAATCGGATGTGAATCGCAGATGTCAAAATAGATAGTTATTGCGTGAAAACGCTTTTAGATTACGAACTACGAGTTTATCTTTTATCACGGGAAATAGCTGGTTCGATTTGTTGGGATTTATAGGAATGTATTTTGTTTATAATTTCTCGGTTTTCTCGCTTGTTGGAGGGTAGGCAGTGTAAACACACTCATTTTTCTATTTTCCGCCCAATTTTTGAGGCGATTTTGAAGGTGATTTGGCTTGTTTTCATAACAAGCAAAGAAAAAGTGATAAAATAAAATTATTTTCTTGATTGGAAATCGAAATCTCGATCGTCGTCTCCTGCCATGTATAGTATATTTAGATATGTTTTATTTGTAGAACAATTTTTTTTTTCATTTTAGTTTGTGGTCTTGAAGGAAATTAAAATTATGAAGGCAAGTCAGGTAATTTCTTCATCCCTAACATTTTGTTAAATTAGTGCAAATTTTTCGAGTTCATCAGAAGAAATCTGACAACGATATTTACTTTCCGTAGATACTCCGTTCCTCACCCAATTTCCGAGACATTGCGTAGAGTAGAGTGCCAGAAACCCACGTCGTGCTTTGTCTTGTTATGAGAGCGAGGAAATAATTTATTACCCGAGTGGGAATCGAACCCATATTAGATTAATGAAACATATAACTCTAAAAATAAATATTTTTTGTAGAAATCCGCTTTAATCTACGCAGAACCATAAAAACTTAAATCAACCGTCTCATTTACTGGATAATTATTTTAGAAGTAAACAAAAAACGATCTGCTACTTGTGGCTTGAACTGACGGGTCAAGGTTAATACTCCCATAAGCCAAGAAGCCTTGTGAAATATTATTAAAATTATTTCTTTAATAAGTACATTTTTAATGTAGGCAGAAGGAAGCTGGGAGGTTAGTGTTGGGACACCTTGCTCCCATTGACATTTTCCACCGAATTCTGGAAGCATTGCGTGTTGAGTGACGCAACTCAACGCCGCGCTTGGCCTCATTATCAGAGCGAGGATATGAAAATATTATTTATTTTATTTCATCAAATGGGAATCGTACCCACAAGCTATGTGCACACATGTGGCACAGCACCACCACTAGCTTCCAATCCTGGCCCGATTTTTTAATTTAAGAAAGTGTCCTAATGAGAACAGAGGGACTTAACACTCAGTTCTTTGGTTCCCTCTACCTACCATGCTATGTGCGGGATACAACGAGTAGCTGGTAAATTAATATTTAAAATTAACTTTAAAAGGTTTGGGACAACGACTAGTTTAAAATATATTTTTTATTTGCTAACCTTGAACCTTTTAAAGATAAACCATATGAGTACCATTACTAGTTTATCCAGTTATACTTACTTTTCTAGTTATATACATATTAAATTAAATAAATTATTTTGTTACAAGAAACCAGTTTAAATTACGTATTTATATTAATACATTAGCAATAATATGCTTAAATTATTATTAATTATGTATGATGGTTTTCGATTTAAGCCCCATTAAGCTATAGGTTTACATTCCTTTTGTTCTACAAACAAGCAATGTTCTTATATGAGGAAAAAGGAGAAGTGTATTTATTCTCTATTCTTACATCTCAAAATGTTATAAACGTATGAAAGACTTACTACAAATTATATTTCGTCAGCTATAAGCTATAATTCTGTAGATCTGGGTCTGGATTTGAATCTGATCTGGATCTAATGAAGGTGGTTGGCATCGAATGCGAGGATGGAGATGCCTGTGAAAGAGGGGGAAGGGGTCTAAGCCGTCATTGTTATACTAAATAAGCGATATCAAATGAACGTTTGAAAAACAACTTTTTATTTAATAATATTGTTTATGAAGTACGGTTAGCAAAAAAGTACTGTCAAATTCCATCAACTTTTGATAAGGTGTTATGTTACCTCTCAATATACTCGTATGTATATTTTTTAAAGGATCCTCAATAAAGGCATGTCAAAGCAATTATTTTGGATGAATTCATATGAACGAATGTAGCGATTTCGATTGTTATCGGTGGTATGTAATACCACCATATACCATGTGCAACCAGGCGTCACGGCTTAGTTATATTTGTAATGGTAACAAAAAATATAGAAATAAATATGGTGGTGTTTTTATATTTTAAAATATTATTTTAATAAAAAACAATTATTTCGGCAAATATTGATATTAAATATTTAAAGCCGATTAAGTTAAACGAACGACGAGATTGAGAAAAATATTTGTTCTTAGCAAAACAATACGTCATATTAGAATAATAATTTATTTAAAACTACGTTTTATATACATAGGTATATGTTAATCCATTATTTACTATGTACTTAGCTAACTTTTAATGAAAATGCAAGGAGCATAAATGTTGCTCTATAGTTAAATAGTGATCTCTCTCTCTCTCAACTCCAATCTCTTAACTCAATTAGTGGAGGAATAGCAAGACAACATAACATGTAGAGTTCCGCCACTCAACTCATAATGTCTCGAATTCAGGCAGACAGCGGAGTATGAGGTGTCCTAATTTGACTCTATATTTTCTCTGCCTATCCTGAACTTGTCGCTTAGAAATATAAACCGATACCTCGACATTTATAAAGTTCTCACACAATTAATAGTTTAAAAATTTAATTCTATATAATTTATAGAAAATCTAATTCTAAATAATTGATAAAATCAATACAAACTACAATCAATACGTAATGAGGTTGCTTGTTTCGACCATTAGAGTTAACAATATGTCTGTTAGATTTCAATGTCGCCTTTTAACCTTTTAAAGGTTTTGTTTGAAACATTCCATATAAGGACATACGCTACCCATATATTAAAGTAGATATTTAATGGTACAAATTATAGGCCAGTTTAGGGGTTCTGATTGTAAACGCGACAGGTTGTAGGTTCGATTCTCAGTCGAAGAAATTAAATGTTTAATATTTTCATTTGTTTGCTCTTGTGTTGAGGCAAAGAGGTTTTTAATTTCGTGACTCAACAAGTAATGCCTCCAGAATGCGGCGGAAAGTAGGGAGCAGAGAGTATTAACACTAGGCACCCTCTGCCTACCCTACTACATGCAGGATACGAAGTCTAAAAAATTATTGGGGTGTAAGCCAAATTGTTCAATGACTTCCTCCTCAGTTTAATTTACAGTCGGTAATATCGATTTCAAAGCGAATGGCCCAACTCCTATCAATATAGTTGTAATACATATGAAGCTTAATCTGAATAGTTAAATATTATTATAAGATTAAAATCATAGAGTATAACAATATTAGTTTAATTATCCTGTCAATTATAATTGGTATGTTCATATCGTTGATTGAGTTGTCTCGACACGCTGCTAACTACAATTTAATTTAGTAACATAATTTAAGTTTTATGAAAGGAGCGGAAGTTAACGGTAGTTTCTTAGTTTAGTTATAATTAACTTAACCAAGCCTGCTTCTCGTTTCGAAGATTTTCTTATTTTTTTAGGGGTAAAGACTTTTTAGGCTGTAAAAGCAAATTTGTGAAATATTTATTGGATTTTTTTTTATTTTTTTTTAATTAATTCCTTCATTTAACCAAATATGTATATATAAGTAATACATGTTTTACCTATTATAAATTATATAAATAAATTTAAAGGTTGTATTTTCTGATATTCCTACACCCACGCAACCTATAGTTATTCTAATCTCTCTTCATAAAGGCATTACATGGACCACCATACCATTTTCATAATACAAATCTAAAGCCTCGAATACCCATTGAATCGTGGGAAACGATAACGGAATTAATTACCTTCAGTTATTCCAATAACGCTTAAATCGCATTCAAAATGCAGTATTTGCACTGTATTCAAATTTTCCCACCCATTTAGAGTGCAAGTACGTTATAAATTTGTTAGTAGCCACGTTGGGGTATAAAATGCTAAATCCAAGCATTCCTACAGTGTCGTAAGGTCAACTGAGTCAGATTAGTTCTACTATTATTCTAAGATTGTGATGTTGGTAATACTGTAGCATATTGTATTTCGGTTATGGTACTATTGATAGGGAAAAAGCACCCAAGATTCTCTATTCTCCACATTCTGCCCGATTTTTGAAATCTTTTGGGCAGAGTGCCGCAATTAAATCCCCGCTTTGTCCACCTGCAAAGGCTGAAAAATGGAAATAGTTCATTTCGAAAACGCAGTCTCGAACACTGTCACACTACCACGATAGCATGATGGAATGATTTTATTTTTTTATTTATTCAGAGCAGAGCAGAGAGCAGAGGCAGAGCGCGGCGTTGAGATCCGCCACACAACACGCAATGCTTTTAGATCTCGGCGGAAAGTGGGGAACAGAGTGTCGTGAACACTAGGTTCCCTCTGCCTACCCTGCTATGTGCAAGTTCTGTATTTATTCAAAGGAGTACTAAATTAAATCACACAATTTTGTCAACAAAACAGATGCAAAGAACCTTAATTATGATAATATATCACAATTGTAATAAGATTAGAGCTAACACTTACCTATTATTTTTAAAAAAGTAAATAAAATAAAAAATCTTAAAAAATATACATTTAAAAAAGTATTTACTATAACGATAACCACGTAAGTAAGTATCTCATAATATAAGTTAAACAGTTTTCTAATGCACTAAATTTAGCTTTTTCCGGCATTACAAAGCGAAATAAACACACAGACAAACATAGTATATTTAAATTATCAATGTTACTGTGAAAACAATATATAGAAAAACAATAGGTCGTTTCAATAAATATCTACTTTTAAAGGCTAAGTCACAAGCGTCAGCGATCGGAAAGAGATTGTATTGACTTGAAAATATCCATAAATAAGTATTAAGAGTATAAATGTTTAGTATTATTTAAATATAACGGTTTATTTTACTTTTGAGTTATTATTAATTTTTTTATTTGTCATTAATATGATATCAAAAAAGTTCTTTATATTTTATTCTAAGATAAAGTTAAATGATTTGTTAATAATGACTATTGTTTGGTATTTTTTCTAAACAACCAATATCTCAACTATAATAGTGTTATAGTTGAGATATTGGTTACCTATTTATCTAAATCTAAATATACTAAAAATTGAAAAGGAACACTCGTTTTACATTATAATTCGCTCTCACTATAAGTGAGTAAATTGAAAACTGTGGTGGTAATGTAAATTGTAATTAATTGTAAAAGCAGGCTTCATTCATTTAAGTTTTTTTTAATATGCATGTATTAGTTGCATCAATTTTGGCCTAATAATAATAAATAAAAAAAATCGTATCGAAATACACAAAATGTGTGAAAATTTTATTTACTAAAATAGTGTATACAAATGTCTCTTTTCATTAAATTAGCTCTTAGCTTCTTAATATTAAATAGAAAATTTTAGATATAGTAAATTTTATGATAGGTACTTAATATTACTATTTTTACTTGGACTATACAGAAATACGTATATCAAAGAAGAATTTGCGTTATTTCAACAATAGGCCGATAAGTTAAGGTTGTATACAATTGAAAATCCTAAGATCTAGCTTTCTAACTTTCTAAAACTACATTGTTTTATTATTAGAGACAAATAATATCTATTGCTTATTACATATTGTTTAAATAATCATACAAATATATATTGCTACTAGTGGACCCGAACGCGGCAACGCCCGCTTGAACTATACAAATATTTATTAAATATATTTATGAAATTATTTTCAGTTTTCAATAGAGAGATGCGTTAAGCAAGCTCATTTTGGGTAACTTTTTCTAACAACAAACTTTGCAAATCGTTGCTTATCAACGGTGTTTATTAACATGGCGGAATAAATTGCATGTCAAATTAATAAGTATTTTAATATATTAGTATATATAGAAAATATTACAAATATGAGAAAAAAGTATCCAATGCTCATCCCTAGATCCTCAAGTATCTGAGAATTTTATCACAATTAAATTAGCGGTTTGGCCCTGATTGCGTAAAAGACAGACAAACAGACGGACAGAGTTACTTTGGAATGTATAATATAGGTATGGATAATATTGAATTAGACGCTATTTTATTTGTATAACACTAGTCCTAGTTGTCTACCACAATTTTGTTTGCGCTTGAAAACGTATATCTATTTTTTTATCCTCCACCAAAATCCTCCCTAAAAATTTTACGTCCTAAATTCCACGTAAACGCGCTTAAGGGCGGCAACTAGCCAATAACACCCAAATAAATTTCTGACTTCATCAGAGAAACGTGGTGTTAAATTCTTTATCCAATATGAAATTTCCTTGCGACTTACAAAAACTTACAAAGCTATAGGCGTCAATCAGGTGTTGCGTACGAAATAATATTTATATTTTAAAATAGATTACACGCATAATAGTTGATATAGAATGGGGCTCGTTCATCCATCACATCTGATCAGAGAACTAGCACAATGCGTATTGTGTACAATTTGGCCTACATAGGGTTGTCAGAATAAAGAAAAAAATTATATATTTTATTATCGGCATAGTATATAGGGAGGCAGAGGGAAAAAATGTTAATACACTTCACCATTCGCAAAATTTTCGAGACTTTTTTGTTGTTGAGTGACGGAACTCAACGCTGTACGTTATCTTATTACTAAAGCGAGGACGAGGAAGGAGGAAAGTCTTGTGTACAATCACACTGTGCCACTGCGCCACAACCACCTCTATTATTTTATTTTTTTCATTGATTTCTTACTTCATGATGTATTAAAAACTATTGCCCTAATCCATATGGATATGGTTTCCATGTTAATATTCAATATATGTTCACTTTCATTTACCCAACACTTAAATATATGTGAACTTCTCTCCTAATATTTAAAAATATATATATTCTGTTTTTATTTAATTCTTTTAATATATTTTTATTATGTTCAACCCTACCCAAACCCTTAATGGATATTGAGAAAGGAATCATTCAGATATTGCGAAGTTGAAAAATACTCGAATCATTGTACAAGGCGGTATCAATCTCAGTTAATTCAAGGTTGATTACAGATAAAAACAACAAGGAAAAAGTGAGTCGGCGTAGTGTTCTTAATATTTATAATAGCTATCTAACGAAATTGTTGCTAAATTTGGCTTTAGATTAATAAGTTGGATTGGGTAATAAATAAAAATATGTAGGTATATATTTTTATTATTTTTCGTATTTGGATTTTGCGTGCGACTGTTACCGCGACAGGTTGTATGTTCCCATTCGAGAAAACGAAATATTTTGTATTTTTATTTCCTCGCTCTGGTAAGAGGCAAAGTGCGGCGTTGATGTCCGCCACGCAACGCGCAAATGGGAAATGTGAAAGTGAAAAGTGTCTTAATGGAAACGGAGTGTCTTAACACTAGGTTGCCAGCTTCTCTCTGCCTACTCGGATTCAACGTGATGCGTAAAAAAATTAGGATAAATACTTAAACATTTCAATTTCAAATTATAAATTATTTAACAATTTAAATTTATTTTTATGCCATAGATGCTTATCACAACCGTATTGTTCCTAAACTTAAACTACTTAACTAACTTAGGTGATAAAATCTTGTCAAAACTTGTTTTGTTTCTAAATACATTACAATGAATACAATTGTTACAGTACCTAATTATTACAAAAGAAATAAAAGAAAATTTCGACACATTTAACAGATAACCTATTTCACAAAAACAAAATGAATATCCGTATAAATATAAATATTCCCCCAAATAAAATTAGAATCCACAATCCACTATCGATCACATTTACTATGATGATCATAATGACTTATAAGTGATATTATTACCGCGACATAAGTAGGTAACACTTGCACTCAGTAATCAGCATTCGTGTCGTGTACACTAGAAAGTGCAGGTTCTCATGGTAAAGTCTAGACTTCCTCAAGTAAAGTTTTGCTGTTTTAGACCTTTTTCTAGAAAACTTTCTTTTGTTTTCTCTATATAATTTGCTATTTTACATTCTGATTGACTTTCTACTTGTATAAATTTAAAGTCTTCTATTACTCTTTAAATTATTTTAGAAAAATATAATGAATAATAAAATAATTTCACGAATATTAGTTAATGCGAAATTGAAAATATATTTTTCCTTCTAATAAAGCATTGTATTACACCAGGCTTATTTTAACCGTAAAATTGATAAAACATCGCATAAGAGAATGACCAGTGAAAGTGAACTCGATCACGATCGGGATGATTCGATAGAAAATTGCATATTATCTCTCTGTAGGTCACTCGATAACAATAACAATAGCGAGTTCTCGATTAGTAGGTTTTTGGGTCTTCGTTATCTGTATCTAGTTATTAAATCGATTGTTATTACGAATAAAATCGATTTAGTTGATCGATGTTTTTAATAAACACAAACACGCTAAGATTGAAATCATTAAGCCTCATATCCGTTTAATAACACGGTTTAATTGAACTAGTTTTACTTATCTCCAGCGATCATTATTAGAATAAGTTAAAGTAATAAGAAAAACGTGTGAACCGGTAATAATGGCGGTGTATAAACAATATCTTTAACAATCAAATTCCGATTGAAAAGGTGGATTGTGTACTGTATAGGTCAATATCGCTACTAGACCGCATATTACTTACTCAAGGTTAACCAAAAAGGTCGAAAATACAACGTAAATCATTTCTTTGTTGCAGGTCTAAATATGAAATACTGTTCGACTGAACAAGCTGGACAATAGAAAATTGAAATTGAAATTGAAATTGGTAAATAATGACGCGAATTCAAAATTAAAAATGATTTTTTTGAACGTAACGTAAGTGTAAAACAATAAAATGGCTCACAAAGTGAAAAATAATCACTACGTAGCGACGCACCGCTCGGGAATCGACTCGCCTTCGTCCGGAGGGTACCTTCCTAGAGCGTCGTCGAGGGATGAGAATGACAGTCATCGGGCGCCTTCGGAAAGAACACTTTCAGAATACACTGTAAGTAAAATCAATTATTTAAAAAAAAATCAGCTTCACGCTGTATCCCGCACACAGCAGGATAGGAACCAAGTGTTAAAACACTCCGTTAACCACTTTCCCACGATTTTTTTCAATTTTTCGAGGCATTGTGTGTTGAGTAGCGGAACTTGAGTTATATTTAGTGATTTATTTTTAAATTGGTATTTAACTTACTAATAACAAAATAAATTAGTTAATAGTTAAACATGCAAAAAATTAACTGCTTTATACACGCATAGCTGCATGTATCAGAATGCACTAGAAGTAGATAGTACAATATGTATGTAAAAAATACGCTGCACGAATGCGTAATTATAAAACGATTTCGGGCTCTTTGTTTTGCTATAGTAGGTACTACAATTATTTATAATAAACGAATATTGGCTTAGTAGTTGATTGGTAGAAGTCGTGGATTCAATTTCAGCTCATGACAAATATTTCTATGACAATTTTTGTTGTATGTGTCCAGATGATGTTTCACCAATTATATATTTATGTTAGAAACTAAAATTATTTATATTAAATTAAACTAATTTTCATTTATTTTATTTTCATTTACGAGTATATAAGAACTGTACAATTGGAAGTGACAAATTCATAACATTTTTAACTTTTCGCCTTTTTAAAAGTGGAAGATTACATTAAACATACAACTTATGTAATACATGCCTGAAAATCGAAAGCACTTTAGATTAAAATATAAATTTAAGTGAAAATCGGAACAACAACAAGTGTAATAGTAATAGTAGGGTATACAGTGCCTTGAATGTGTATAGAACCCACAATCACCAGCTAAGCAATTAGAGCTATTTATCCACTACTGGAGCAAAAGGCAATTCAACATGAAAATAACAAATAAAATCGGCCATAACCATGAAACTCTCGATACAGACTCATTTACGTTCCACAGTGCTGACGCAAACCTATTTCCTTCACATAAATCTGCACATCTGCAGTTATATAATTAATTTCGATACTAGGAATTCTTCTGTTTGTTTCTTATAAAATTAGGTAATAATAGTGAAAATTCATATTTGTAGGAATTTATTATGTAGTTAATTTGTTGAAACATTTTAAAGACAGCTATGTCCTTTTTTTTTTTTTAGAGACCGTCGTGACGCATGTGCACACTGGTGTGTCTGTAACGCGACGGTTGTGGGTTCGATCCCAACTTGAAGGAATGAATTAATTTAAATCTTAATACCTTTATTTCTTCGCTCTGGCACCAAGGCGATAGCCCAGCGTTAAGTTCCGCCATTGGACATGCAATGCCTCGAGAAATTCGTATTGGTTCGTCGAGGGAAAACGCAGCGTTGAGTTCTAATACTCTACAGAAACCTTCAGAATTTGGTGGAAGATGGGAGCGGAGCGCCTTAATACTAGGTTCCCTCTATCTACCCTTCTTTGTGTGTGGATTGATACATTTTTTAGTTGGTAACTACTATTAAGATATATACGAAAAATAAAACTAAAAATAAACATCGTATAAAGTCACACATGAGAGGTTTTCCTAATAATAACAACATCAATTTCCAATCGTACCAACATCAAATATGTCGTTAGTTCATTGCTTTACTAAACAAACATTTACTTCGACGTCAAACGAATTTGAAACCGATCAAGACGGCAGGAAAACACGCCAGCCGTCACGCCTCCGTCACGTTGAACATTAATGACTTATAAACATACTAATTGTATGAAGGAATAGTGTGTGCGGTTTTTATGTAATTTCAAAGATATCTATATGTGTTAATGAAGAGTTAGTAGATATATTAAATCAGCTTCACGCCGTATCCCGCACACATCAATATAGGCAGAGGGAACCTGTATGTGTTAAGACACTCCATTCCCCAGTTTCCATCTGGATTCTGGAGGCATTGCGTGCAACCCAGCCGCGTTTTGCCTCGTTACCAGAGCGAGGAAATGAAATATTTTCATTTCCTTGTGTGGGAATCGAACCCACAACCAGTCGCACGCTCGAGTCCCTGAGCCATGTTAGCCTCAATTAAACGTCGTTTAATAACCCATTAAAATGGCGAAGATAATAATAAACTATAAACATATTATAATTAAAATAAGTAATTTAATCTTCTTTACAGACGATAGATGAACGTACACGTTCTCCTTCAGGTGGAGAACATAGAAATGGACGGAGACACAACGGTTCCCCGCGGGACTCAGGTTCCGAAGTGTACGTTACCAGCGCGGCGTACCGACCGCCATCTGAAATAAGGTAAGCAAACTCATGTGGGTAGTAGGGTGTAATTAATGTTCTATACATACATACATACATAGTAACTGTAAACGACAGGTTGTGGGTTCCATTCCTACTCGAGGATATGAAATATTTGTTACTTTCATCTTCATCCTACAAGCGAGATACAGAATGAAGCTGAAAAAAAGAGAAAATTAAGGGTACAGCTACCCTACATTTTTTTGATATTAGCTACTTAAAAATCATTATTAAGAACATTATACAAAAGTATTTGATGTTTATTTTTCATTTTCAGCGGCTTATAAATACGAACCATATTATTCCAATATTTGTCAATATCGGTTTTTAGGATCGTTTGTTACCTTATTCCGAAAATAATGCTTTTTAGATAACCATGTTTTTAGGTTAACCTAAGTTCAAACCCCATTCACATAATGTTTATGTCTAAAGCACATTTATCTACAAAATGAAGATTCTAGACTAAATTATAGGCACAAAGGCACCGCTATACAGTTAGTCTCGCTTATCCTTCGACGATTCGACTAATTCGAGCAACGGATCACGTAACGTGTCGAGTTATGGAAATATTTTCATCAGTGTAGAGCAGACGAGCGTTTTGTGCGCTGCTGCTTTTTAGTAGATAAACATGTTCAATAATTTTCGAAAAAGGGCTGCTTATAGAAAATAGGTACAAGCTATGATTGTGAGTCCTTTTTTACATAGCTGTCTATTTTGTACTTTTAATGTGCATATAAAAAATATATGTATATTACACTAACGTCTCCAACGCGGCTTCGCTCACTTACACTTATTGTTATATTACAGCCAAAAAATTATAAAACATGTTTGCATAAATTTTAGCTTATGTGTTATTTTTATGTATACGCTATATTATTGTCCGCTTAGTATTTTTTGCGTGAAAGTGGAACAAACATCCATACTCACAAATTTTCTCATTTATAACATTTGTAAGATTAATAAGATAAGATATTCCTATGTAAATTTTGAGCTGATCTAGTTGAATAAAGTGTTCCATGTAATATATCGAATATTACAAGAAATAATTTTTAAATTTAAATTATCAATTGTTTACCCTACAACCATCATGTTCAAGCAGTGAAGGCCCAATACAACGGAAATATAAGGCGCTAGTCTAGTAAGAACCGCTCGTCTGCTCTCGACTACGAAACAAAACCATCCCATTACACTGAAAGATTGATGGAAGATTATCCATACATACATCGCCATCGTCGTCTCACGTGCATTACGTCTCATAGTTGTAATTCTCGATTACTTATATACGTTGGAATAACGGCGTTTAGTTATGGAACCACAGAACTATATTGCATTTAAATGCTAGCTGCATTTAAATACAGTTCCTTAGACTAGAAATACATATTTAAGGTGTTATTTTTGAATGTTAATTGTAATTTTAAAGTATAAGACTATGTATAACTAAAACATTTTTAATATCAGTTTCATTGTAGGTATAATCTAAAAATTGAAATCGAACTAGATTAACAACATAACAATGTCATTACTAAAATTAATTCCATTTAACATTTTTATACTTAAAAAAAAATTAAAAATCAGCCACCACCGGCCAGTCACGGCGGCACAAGCGAGTAAGTGTAAAGGCTACAGATTGTGGGTACGATTCCCACTTGAGGAAATGAAATATTTCATACTTTCATTTCTTCAACGCTTCCAGAAGTCGGCGGAAAGTACAAGTAGTGAGCGGAATGTCTTAACACTAGGCTCCCTCTGCCTAAAAAGACAAAAGCTATCACTTTGCTCTCTCTACATAATACCCTACAATACCAAATAGACAATACCAATGTCATATATTATCACAAGCCACAACAATCTGAACGTTTCTCACGAGTAAATATTCACAATGAAGGCAATCGAGTCGAAGCGAAACATAAAACTGCACATGCAAAGCTCGAGCGAAGATTTATTGACTGGGGTAATGCAATTTATAACGAAGTGGAGATCTGGATTCTGGGTACATGTGGGCCAAACGGTACTCTTATTGTGTTAGACAGTTCTTATATCTTCACTTCTTCTTCTTCTTCTTCTTGCTGCATACAGCAGGGTAGGCAGAGGGAACCTAGTGGGGATCGAACCCACAACCTGTGGCGCTTACAGTCAATTCATGTCAATTTGACAGTTTAGTTTTTTTATTATAATGTTATGTTATATTTAACTGGGCTGAGGCCAGTCATGGCACAGGACCTTAAATTGACTGTAAACGCGCGCTGTAACGCGGGTTATGGGTTCGATTCCCACTCGAGGAATTGAAATATTTAATATCTCCATTTCCTTACACCCAATGTTAACGAAGAATAAAGATGATGACAATGTAAAGTAAAAGAGTTGTCTCTTTTCCCTAGGATTGTGTTATCATCTCACGTAAAGCGGGTATTTTTAATTATTTAATTTTGATATCTCCTTGAACAAATTCGTTAAATATTTCACTTCCAACTCAAACACAAATCCCATAGCTCGAAATGATCATAGTTTTTTTTTATATGAAAAAAAAAGTGTCGGAACTCTATACATTTCCCATGGCGGCAGCTAATTTAGTTTACTTTCTACCCTCCCCCCGCCCCCGACATGAGACCGTGACGGTACTTCCATTAAGCAATTTGAGGAAGAATCGGAAGGTGACTTTAGTTTTTGTTAAGTTTAACGTGACGACTGACGGTATATTAACTTTGGCTTTGAAGTGCCGACTGTCGCGGATGAAATTAAGGTTCTATAGGAAAAAATTTGATCGTTCTGTCTAGTGGATTTTGAATGGTATGACAGAATTTGTAGGTTTTCGGTCACTATATAGGTTTTTTTTATATTTTTTTCATTTAGGTGGCTGTATTCAAAAGATATATCTATGTCTATAAAATATCTATCTTTATATTCATATCATCTATCTTTTTAACATTGTCTCAGATGCACAAATAATAATGATGTTTCTTTATTTAATTAAAACGAATAAACCATCGTTATTTAATAAATAATTAAGAAAAACCTTTTCCCTAGTGGTTTTACTTTCTTAAGGCGCGTTTTAAAACCTTTTCCCAGTGATTTTACTTTCTTAAGGTTGTTTCCAAGAGGCGCGGGTTCAAATCTCGCTGGATTGAAATTTTAAAACGATTTCTAAAATATTAAAAATCGAAAAAAATATATATATACTTACTTGTTTTATAAAGATCTGTAGACGTACCAACTTTTAATACTTTGAATTAATTTAACTCTAACGTGGGACGCTTTCAACAAATTCTACCTCGAAAAAAACTTTTTTATCAAGGCTTTTGTCGACAGCTTGACATCTTATTTGTATACACTTGTTCCTTACAATGACTAAGGGATTTTTTAAAACTTTAATTTCTTTGATTACTCGTGACTTTCTCTTTGTAGGGCTTAAACTGTCCACCCTATACAAAGGATCAATCAAAATACTTATCAAGACGTTAGTTTTTTGTTGGTTATATTCTGTTAGCCTATTTGTTGGTTAATGGTTTGTGTTTAAAGATATTAAAATATAAACAGAAAGTAAATAAAAGAATAGAGAACATTAAACTTTTTTGTATACTACGCATTCCCTTATATATAAAAGCAGACAAAATATCTTTCACTATAAACATCGATAATTTACCACTACGGTAATTTAGATCTATATCTAAATAACCTAAAATGAAATCTAATATATAAAACTTAAAGTTTCTGTCGTGGTGCAGGGGCACAAGCGTGCGGGGTTCGATTCCCACTCTGGTGAATGAAATAACGGAAAGTGGGGTACGGAAGTATCTTAATGGTAAATGGAATTAACACTATGTGCCCAGTTTCCCTGTGCCGACCTTACTCTATGCGGGATACAGCGTGAAGCTATAAAGAAAGAAATATACCATATTTTCTTTAATGTTTCATAAATTTTTCATGATGTTCACACTCCATGTTAGAGTCGAGCAACGAGATAAATATAAGATAGCTTACTCCATATAAAATGTGACAATACTTTGTTCACAAAAAAAATATCGAATATGTAGAATTAATTGATTTGAAATCGATTAAACTTTTAGTACCCAATATATAGAAATTAAATAAATGCAGTCTTTGTATTTTATAGTTTTACTTATATTATTTTAAATAAATATGATTACTGGAATTTTCATACAACCGACAGTAATGACATTTTTAAACATTAATCTTCGTGGACACGTCATTAGTGTCCGTAAAATTAAAATTTTCTCCGCAGGGAGAGTGAAAAGTAATATGTATAACTGGGTTAATCGATTCCTTAAGTAAAATTGATTATTATTTACAGTATTAGTCTTGTAATCTGTTGATTACGTATTTACTTCTATTTATTCGATTAATATATTTTTATCAAATAAATTATCTTAAAAATTTTAAACGAGTATTTTATCGTCCGCCAAGGAAATAAAAATAAAAAAGGATGTACTGTCATTGCCATATCAATTATTTTATTATTGAATATCAATAATTTTTAGCATTTTAGACATCCCGTTCTTGACTTTCCACAAAATATCGAAACATTGCGTGCGTGGAGTGAGTGGCGAACTCAACGTACGTTTTCTCCCTACCAGAGCGAATAAATGTAAAAAATTCACTCCCCTAAATGGGAATTGAACCCACAACGTCCTCATAAAATACTCCTTTATATATAACATAATCTAGTCTTATTTTGATTATTATAGAAGTACTAATAAATTTATATTAAGTTATGTAACAGAAGGTTAGAATTATTAACACCTAAGTGACCGCCAAACTTAACACCAACATTATATCACTCGCTCGTGACATCTCGATTTGGCCTTGACTCGAAACTAATCGTTCGGAATCGTGACTCGATTAGCACCATCTCGATTCACTATGCGTCATAACGGCTACCTGTGTATTTAGTTTTATTTATGTAGTTAATTATTTCGATATTTTTTATATATTTCATCTTTTGTGCGAAAATGATAAAAACATTGAAGAAAGATTAAAAAACTAACGACTCTACTTCTGTTCGTTCATTTCAAAAAAATGTGACATATATTTTTCTTTTCTTTCTTTTTGTTTTAAAATCGAAGTAAATATGCATAATAAGGATAACGATTCTAACTTTCACATGTCTGGAGACGTAACACCTCTATAAATGTTCATTTTAAATTATAGACAGGATTTTAATTCTGCTATTCATGCATAAAAATCAGAATCCTCGACACCAGAGCAAAGAAATGAAAATATAAATTTACCCACGACTAGTCGCATTCACCGTCACACACTGATAATTAATACATATTTTCAGTTAAATGTACAATTTTTTTTTAAATTATAAAATGATACATATTGTTACAGCCGGCAGTCTCGCGCGCCTCGTAGCGTCTACTCGTACAGAAGCGCTGTGGCGCCCTCTGTGGCGTCCACACACCGGTCTAAAGTGTCTAGAAAGGTAAGGACTTAATTCCATCCATAAGCCTTTCAACGTCCACTGTTGGACATAGGCCTCCCCTAATTCTCGCCACTCCGTCCGGTCCTGCACTCTTTGAATCCAGCGGATTCCCGCTGTCTTTTTAAGGTCGTCGGTCCACCTGGTTGGAGGGCGGCCTGTGCTCCTTTTGCCGAGACGGGGTCTCCAGGACTTAATTACTCGTACTAAAATCGTACTAGACTTAACGTAATAAATAAATTGCAATTTGGTATATTATTGTTACCACTAACATAATTCCAAATTTAATAAAATCTTTTTATTTAATCTAACATGTTAATTAATTTCCAGGCTGGCGTTAAAATAGACACGATGGCGGCCCCCAACCCCTTCTGCCCCAATGTCAAGGGCATGTGCTGTCTAATGCTGCTGCTGAATCTAGGTCTCATACTGGTCACGCTGGGCTTCGTCATAGTGTTGCAGTTCTTTGAACCACTGTTTGTTTGGTGAGTTTTGTAAATAATTTGTTTTTTACTTTGTGTAGAATTTTATGCTTAATTTATGAGATCCAAACACAGTTTCGCTCGCTTGAAGTTATTGTTATATTATAGCCAAATAATATAAAATGTTTAAAGAAATTATAGTCTGCATGTTATTATGATGTATTGGCTTTATTACAGTAAAGTTTTATCTAAATTAATTTAGTATTTTTTGCGTGAAAGTGGAACCAACATTCACGCTCACAGTCTAATAAGTACTTAGTGAAAGTGTCAGTCTGTATACAATGGAATATTATTAATACTTTTTTGAAAACGTAGAAAAATTTTGAACAGCAATTGATCCCGCTCCTCTTAGAAAACCGGCCAAGGAGGTTTATTATTGATTTCGATACTATTTTCCAATAAAGAAAAACATAATGATTTTTTAAAATGTTATGCCTATGACACTAAACTGATTTTTTTACAGTCAACATAGGTTTCACAGTCCATTTCTTTGAAAATGCTCACAAATGGAATAAATTGCGCTACATAAATGTGAACAAACATGAATAATTAAATATTTTATATGAAATTACTGAAAAAAAAATATCACGGTCACGTCAATAGGTTTGCTCTCATATAAATCGTATTCTTATAAATATGCATAAAAACGGTAAATGCAAAAATATCAGCAAATAGTTCCCACGTTTGAAAACTGGGTAAATTGTTTCGAAAACCAGATCGTAATGAGATTTATTCTTCTATACACAACAATAGCGACCGCTTAGGCCGTACTATTAAGTTTGAAATGCTTTAGTTTTTTAGTTTTAGTTTAGTTAGAGATAAGTCACTAAAAAAGTAAAAATTAAGCTATTAAATATTTTTACTGTAAATCGTTCTTACAAAGGTATAGGTTTTACAGGTTTTTATTTAAAATAATTAAAAAATTGATAAGTTTTAAATAAGTATAAATCTCAATAAGGGTAATATATAGATACAAAATGTAATATTCATTAATTTATATATTATACTTAATAGTTTATATTCATTAATTTGCTATATTAATTAATTTAATGCAAAATAGGGTACAAAATAATATGTGACTTAGTTCTCTAGACCAAAAAAAACAAAATTATAAAATAAGCTTAGTAAATTCCATACCTAAAGTTTACCAAGCAGTTTAGAAATAACGTAACTTTAATCGTAGTTTAGTAGCAATAGTTATTCTCGCTAGCGACTATCGAGCGTGTCGTATGGTAGAGAAACATTAAAAATCAATTTACATTTAAAATAGTTAACGTGTAACGGTGAATGTAATTTGCAGTACGACATTTATAACATTTTTCATTTCGACATTTCATTTCCCACGAACTTCGAGATTTGGATGAAAAGAATATTTTGACTGTTATTAACATTTGTAAGGAAATAAATAGCCTAGCTTACCTTACTTAGCGAACTTATTGATTTGAAAATTATTATTTTCCTCTATTATAAATTTTAATATTTTCTTGAAATTGTATTTCAATTGCATAAGTATATTATTAAAGAATTAAAATATTAGATGACTTATGTATTTTTTATGTTCGATGAACATTGTAATTTCATTTAATATTTGTCTCTGTTTGTTACAGGATCCTGGGTATAGTATTCCTTATATTCGGTTTCATCACGCTCGTGGGAAGTCTCATATACTGCGTAGTTCTCTGCCGAGAGAACCCTTATCCAAGGTACCCTGACGACTTCTACTGGACTCACCACTGGTCAAAAACAATAGGCCCTTCAGAAATACACTATAGCACCAGCGAGAAACCGTACAGGCAAAACGGCCATGATCGATTCAATAAATATAACGGAAAATATTCCGATCGCGAAAGTGCTAAAGGTTACTCGGATAGAGAAAGTAAATTAAGCAGGTACTGAGTACTGAATGCGCTTACTGTTCGAGGGTTAATGATACTTTGTGTTCGGATCATGTTTTAAGGTCCTTTCACCAGTAATAACTGGAGGAATATTTTTTTTTTTTACGGATATTGTAGTGAAACTAAATAAAATCGATTTAATATTGCTTATTTCACTACATGACTCCTTTACGAGGATTTTCATCTAGAAGTAACGTCTAAAAGGCGTGAACATAAATCAGTAGATTATATTTTAAATTAACATGAATGAATGATATGTAATTATGATAATCGAATGGCAGATTAGTCAATTATCATAATCGATTTCTTAAAAATCATTCGCTCACTCTTACTTTATGTATAAATTCATTTAGCTTTACTAATTATTAAGTCTAATCTTTATATTTTAGAATTAATAGTGATTTTATTGATTATTGGGGAATCCATTTATTAGTTCAATTAAATAAATCAGATTTTCTATATCTACCTATTTTTATGTATTTATGTCAAAGTTTTTTTTCTGGAAATAATAATGTAACTAAAACCTTATTTAATTTAAATAGCATAAATTGTTGTTGAAAATGAAAGAAAGAATTTGTAGTTTTATAGCAACATTCTATTTATTTAACCCTAAACGTGCAGTGTTTTTATATAAAAAAAAGGTGTGTATTTAACACTACATATTTTTAATGTATATAGAAATACAATCTTCAATTTTATTTTTTGAACATAAATAAAAATATCAATATTATAAACATTGTTACTGAATACTGATTATTGGTATATGAAATAAAATATTTCATACGTATTTTTACTTTTCATTTTTATGATGACGACTTCTGATTATTCAAATTTACGAATATAATATTAATTTCAATGTAAAAAATATATATTATTTAATATGGAAGTATTTAACGGTTAATATAATAGAATTACAAAATAATATATCCCTATTTATATATTAGTTATTGTAAATAATAAAACTAGGTTTTGAAATGCCATATTAATTAACTCGTTATTTTAAAATTGTAAGGTCTATATTAATAGTTGAAGTTCGACTCCGATAACTGTTTGGAGTAAATTATATAAAAAAATGTATTTACTTATAATAAATGTGTCTAATAAATGAATTTATAACTACATATATGTATTTTCTTTTACTATTTTAGCAGAGAAAACTTTATCCTATTAAGAATCCGTTGTAATTTTCCTCGTTAAACTTAAAAAAAAAATGCTTTCAAACAGATCAAAACTGGAAATGAAATTTATGGATGGAAAATGTTTACCCTTTATAGGGTTCCTCCAATTTTTGTACGGAACCCTCGGTGACCTTCCCCGACTCGTGCTTGTCCGGTTTTTCATAGTCAATTTTACGTTGTAAAATGTTTCCTTGAAGCCACCCAGCCATTGAATTATAACGCACTTCATGGGGGGACGACTGTGGGGTCGAAGACAAAGCACAGCGTAAAGTTCCACCACTTATTACGCGGTTAATTAGGGCGGAAAATTTTAAAATGTGTAATATCTTGATATATCATATGCGTAATAAAGCGTGAAACCAAACAAACATATTTCCCTAATGGGAATTTAGCCAATTCAAACCACGCCACGACCACCACAAATTATAATCAATTTTGTTTATATAGCGATGTTAAAAGATGGGTACTAAATAAAACAAACATTTCCTTATAAAATTATCACTATTTATTTACAAATTACTTTAAATTAACAATAGTCATTGTTACTTGAAAATACTCAAAATGTCCAAAACTTGTTCCAAGGTAATACTTACCTAACTACCTTCATATAATTGACAAATAAATATTTTTATTTCATTTATTAATTATAAATATATTGGAATGAGAATTCTCACAAATGTCATAAATAAAGAACTGAAAATTACTTTGCTAGTAGACTAAAACATAAACAATAATAAATATTAAACATTAATAATATTAGTCAAAATTGCCATCACGAAGAAATCTGTGTAGGAGAAAAACAACGACCACAAAAAGATAGGAAGAAAAGATAAGAACAACATAAAATTTGGACAAAAATGTAGTATAGTTCATTAATTTACTATAATATCTATTAATTTCAGTAAAAGATAAATTAAATTGTTGTGTATTGTAGTATTGATTATAAAATTACATGTCTTAGAACGGACTTATTGACTTTTTCTTTATTAATATTTAAAAAATAAACCATTTATTCAATAGCTACAGATTAAAAATTTAAATATTAACTCATACTCTAAATATAATATCTGACAAAAAAATATATTTTAATAATATTAAAGTAAATCAAATAACTATTATTACTGGATGTGACAAACAAAAGCGGAATTCTTCATTATATCTAATACAATTGTCTATTTTTATATTCACTAAATATATAAAAAGAAACATCATATACTATAATAAAAATCCGCTTTCATATGTCAGTTCCTTGGCCGATGATGGCAATTCAAACTAATTAAACTAAATAACATTTAAGTTAAGTTTAAAATTCTTAGAATACTTGTGCTTACTGTGGCCATTTTATATAAAATATAAAGGGCGTCATATTATAATATCAGTATTTGTTATTTTTCTTTAAAAAAAGGGTCCACAAATACTAAGTAGTAAAATGTTAGACAAAAAATTCAATATGAATATAAGGTCATATAAAAAAACTCTGTAGCTCTCAGTGGCAACATCAATTCGAAAGGGGTTTTTTAACACTGGTACATAGAGTACCACTTTACTGGAACATCTGTAAGTAAATATATAAATATAAATAATATTTTTAACTTTATTATACGAAGCTTCACACTGCGTACCTCACATAGCAAGGTAGGCAAAAGGAACCTAATGTGAAGATTACTTGAGCAAAGAAAAGAAAACTACTATGTCCCCGGCTGTTGTGGCAAAGCTGTGAGGTAGCACACGGCACCACAAAGGCCTCAAAAAAATTATGTGACCAAATAAACATTATCAAAAATAATTGAGTTTTTTGTCCTTATCAAGCTACGTTGAATTTTATATAGTAAGTAATGAGGCCAGTCGTGGCGAAGGAGCAAAAGTGTGACTGTAAACGCGACTGGTTGTGGGTTCGATCACAAGTCGATGAAATGAAATATTTATTTTAATTTATATTTCCCATTTCTTCGCTCTGGTGTTCAGGCAAACTGCGACGTTGAATTCCGCCACTCAACACGCAATGCCTCCAAAATTCAACGGAAAGTGGGGAACGGGGTGTCTTAACACTAGGTTCCATTTGCCTATCCTGCTGTGTGTGGGGATACAGCGTGAAGCTGATTTATTTATTTTTTTAAATATAAAAAAAATATTTTCTTGTCAACCTCAGTCGGAATCCGAGCCATCACTGAAGTGGTACTTCTTCTGCGGTCGCGAGCGCGCTTTGGCTCGCGGTGCTACCGGGCTGTCCGGTATGTCGTCTTCGCTGTCACTGGACGCTTTCTTCACTTTCTTTTTGGGATTGGCTTTCTTTTTATCCTGTAATATGTTAAGTATATGGTGAATAAGACCACCAGGACAGGTTTTTCTGTAGGAAGTAATATTAATAAACTGGAATTTCAGATTTTTGCTAATTTTTTCAAGTGAAAGTTAGGTGAGACAACAAAATGTCGCGTTTAAGTTCCTTTTTTTAAATATAATCTCACTAATATTATGAAACAATAATGTTTGTCCAGTAAAAAAAAACAAAAAAATTAAGCAAGGAGTTTTTGCTGTCAAAAATCTTATCATTATCATCACTGTCTATAAAAAAAGGCAAATCATACCTTTTTACTATTAAAAATGCTATCGTCATCATCACTGTCTTGACTCAACAATACTTTAGCCGGTCTTTTCTTAGGTTTTTCCTTCTCTTTCTCCTTTTCCTTGTCAACATTCATAAGTTTTCTTTTCGGAGCTGGTTTCTTTTTGGGCGATGGAGGTTCTTCATCGCTTGATAGAACTGCTTGTATTGTTTCTTTGCTTTTTTCTAATTCTTCTTTTTTCGTATCTTCTATTAGGGAGTCGAAGAGGCAGTCTGTAGATATAAAACACAAATATTTTTAAAATAATAATATTATTTTTTTGTATTCTGTATTTAGTAAGGTAGGCAGCATAGTTCTTAATACACACAATATCACGAAAATTGAGCAATTAACACTAGGTGCCCCCACATACCCTACTATATATGTAAACCTTTTAATAAAATATATAATAATTTACTAAACTATAAAACCCTATACCTGAATCCATCTCAGATGGTTTCTTATCAGCATGTTTCTTAACATTGAAGTCATCATCGTCATCGCTGAGGGCCATCATTCGAGGTGCTTCATTATCAGATTCTATTTTGTTCTCGAGTAATTCTACTTCAGAGTTAGACTCAGAGTTGTCTGAACCATCTTTGTATTTTTGTACCTGGAAAGTTATCAGATAATTTACATATAATTCATTTATTTAGCTATATTCATTTGTTTTCCTTTTAAGTGTTTAAATAGTACACTTGTTAAATGCGTTTTTCCATAATTAAATGGTTAATTTACTTTCTAATAAATGTAACATGTGTTGTATTGTAGTCAGATTATATTTGTTCAAAAGTTACGTAGGTATGAAAAGTTATGTAGGTTACAAGTAGGTACGAAAAATATTAATGAATGAAGATTGAATAAGATCACTTTATTGAGTCTTATGATAATAAAAAAAAACTTAATTGTACAGTTATATATTATAACATATCAACAAAAAAACACATACATAATAACTAACATAATTAGTGCAATGGCGGCCTTATCACTACAAGTGATCTTTTCCAGGCGACCATCTATGCTTCAGTTATTTATAAAATATTTTAAGCACACACAATATAAATTGTTTTAGTGTCATCCATACAGGCGAAGTCGATAGGAACACCAAATTATAAAATTACCTTAGTAGCAGCTCGTCGTGTCGTCTGTCTCTCTCTGGGCGCGGGCGGTTCCACCATTTCCACGTCAGATTCCGACATTTCTCCTGAACTGCTGCCGCTGAACGTCATCTTCTTTTGGGCCTGAAATTAAAATATTTTATTGTCTTTAGATATTTTCTTAAATTGTTTGATTAATAGATAATTTCATAAAAGTTTATATTAAATAATTAAAATATAAATTATATTAAATGATTATAGATTGAACATATTAGAGATTAATGCATTATTTTTTTATTTTACGTTGATGAGACTCAAAACTGTAATTTTGTTTATTACCTTCTTAGGTTCTTTCTTAAATGTAAGTTTAGTCTGTTTCAAGCCGTCAGATTTGTCGGCCTTGTCTGTTTTGTCCACTTTGTCGGCCTTTTCGGGTTTCTCTTTCTTCACGCGAGCTTTTGGTTTCTTATCAGCACTTGCCGGACTTATACCAGTGGGATCATCCTATAAGAAAAAATTAAGTACTAATGAGCTGAGAATTTTACCATTCATCACCTAAAACACAAATACAAACATATTTTTACTTTGTGGCCATTATAAGAGACACATTATGTATATATTTTTTTAATTAAAGATATCCCAATAAAATCAAACTTACAACACGCAAAGCCATAATATACAGTCAGATACAGTCAATGATACAATGGTGATGACAACAACAGGCAATGAAAACTCCCATCAAATGGCTGAACATATTTTCTTTAATCATGTCATTCATTATGTCACCCTTTAAATACTAAAAAAATAATAAAAAAAATTACTCACAGGATCGTATTCCTTCTTAACTTCCTTTTTAATCTTGGCCTTTTCAGCTGCTTGTATCCTCTTGATGAGGTCCTCCGATATCTTCGGCTCGACACGTCTGCCGTTCTCCGACGGAGCGATGTCCATTAGGGACTTACGATTCTTTTTGTTTGCACCCTATTGTCAAAATATATTGAAACTATATTTGTGAACGATATAATAGGAATTTTAACATATATCGAGAATGTTAGAAATCTATTTTATAATAAAATCAAACTGAAGAGTTTGTAATAAAATTTAAACCTAAGTTATTAACTTACGACGACAGCAAGCTTAGAATGTGTCTCATAGTTATTTTCATTCGACATCCGCTCCGCAATTAAAAGCTTTTAAAGGACTATTTCTTGTTAAATATGCTAGATTCATAATTTTATTAAAAAAAAATACATTATTATAAAGTGTGTGTTACCTTCATCCTTTCCATCTTTGCATAGAAAAGAAATAATAAAATTATTATAAAATAATATTGTATAAAAATATTACAAAAAGCACAACACAACTTTTTACCCAGATGAAAAAAATTATGCGACTTTTCTTTACCAAAAAAAATATAATATGAATAATTACTAAATTGTTCCTAATATATTTTTAATTTCAAATATTCATAATTTAAAAAAAAATCATTACTCAAATATGAAGTTATTGTACCATAGCTTTAGAAGTCTTCTTATTGACATTCGCCTCTTCTTCCCTCTCCTTCTCTTCTACTTCTTCGAGACGAATCAAGAAAGTGTCTAAATCTTCACGCCAAAGTAACGATGGTGTTTTTGCCCTGGTTAATTTATTTTTTATTTTTAGTTTCAATTTTAGCTTTATGCTGCACGGAGGGAATCTAGTATTAAGACACTCCGTCCCCAGTTTTCGCCGAATTTTCAAGACATTGCCTGTTGAGTGGAGGAATTAAAAGCTGCGCTTTACTTTGTTACCAAAGTGAGGAAATAAAAATATTAGTTTATTCCCTCGACGGTTGTGTATTCAATTACTAAATTGAATACACAACCGTCGCGTTTACAGTCACACTGTGCCACTGCGCCGCGATTAATAATATAATTGAACCTTACTAATATTATAAATGTGAAACATTATGGGGACGGAAGGATTTCTTTTCACTTTAAAGCAAAAACTACCACACGGAGTAAGATGAACTTTACACTGATATAGTTTATACATCAGAATAACAGATAGCCTACAATTAATAGAAAGATTTGATTTGGTCCTAAAGATTAATATAACAATCTTCCAGAGTGAGGAAAGGAAAATAAATCATTTTCCCTCATTGGAATTGAACCCACAACCGTCGCGTTTACGGAAGATCCCTTAAAAAGATTTGAAACAATAAATTACTTCAAAATAGTGAGCTCAGAGAGCTTCTGATCTCTTTGCTTGAGCAGTTCATCCTTCTTCTCCTTGGTGAGCATCCACATGGACATTCCGAGCAGATAGTTGAACTTCTTGACCTCTTTTAATTGCTGGAATGCTTTTTCTGTGATTTGAAATTAAAATATAATTTTATATGTACATATATCACTTTCATTAAAAAAATAAGATACATTAAAGGCCTTTCAAACTCATCTTTACAAACCAACCCACAACCGACCTGTGTAGGCACGCAGGACGCTCGTGAGTTCGATTCCCACTTGGAGAATAGAATTAAGTTGTTGTAACAAAATAAGTTATACATTCTCCACTACTCCATACAATCTCCACTTTGGGGTGATTTTTTAAATATTTAATATTTATATATATATTTAAATTTATATATTTTACTATATTTTTTATTTATTTCTAGACATTTAATATTAATACATAATCAAGTACATCTTCACTAACCAGAATCCACAGGTTTCCCTTTAACCTCCTCAGGCTCAGGTTCCTCTTCAGATTCTTGAGGATCATCATCCTCTAAAGCAGTCAATCCTTGCATTTTACTTGCCCTCTTCTTCCAATCAGCAATTGGATCAGGCGCGTATCCTAGGAGAAAAGAAATTATATATTATTAACAAAATAAATAGTAAAAAAAGCCGTGTTAAGTCGTCGTGGCGCTACATATCATATGCTTTAAATATCAATTCTCATACTAATATACAAAAAGAAAATAATTAAAAATTCACCTCTTTTAATAAGCTCTTCTACCATAACTTTCCGTTTCTTATTTTCAACCACTAGTCCCTTATCGCACTTCTCTACTATGAAACGGGCTTGATTTGTCAGTTTGTCTGCTTCAGCTTGTAACTGTCCTTCCAAGAATTCCTTACGTTTTGCGTAGTACTTAAGCCTCACGTCGTAGAAATCGCGGAGTATCTCTTCTACTTTGTCGAATCTAAAATAATATAAAATTTAATGACTGGCTCTAACTGACTGCAAAAAAACTATAGATCAAAACTAATAAATCAACTTACTTTTTCAAACAATTATTATGATCAAATGCGTTCATACAAGTCATAGATATGGTTGTTTGCAATTTGAACACTTTGTGAATGCCCTCAGCTTCGACCTCAGCCAGTTTACCCGGTAATAGAGAAACTACGAAACGCACTGTTGTGTCTGTGTTGTATTCCTAGAATTATGAAAATATTAAATAAATTACAGAAAAAAACTGAGATTTCTTTTGATACCAATCAAGAAAGACTGCACACACATATACAGTAGTACATTACTATGTACTATCGAACCCACAACCATCCCGGCATCAGTCAGCCGCTATACCCCTGCGCCGCGGTAGTTCTTATAAATTACTAACACATTCATAATATATGAAAATATATAATTAAAAATCAATCAACTCACTCTATATTCAGATATCAAAGGCTTCACTTTATCTGTACCTAGCATGGGTTCTAAAACATTCTCCTTATAATTCTGCGTCCACGTGCCAACCGGAAGTTCGGTTATTTCTATTTTCTCATTAGGCAAGATGGCGGCCTCACCGGAAATGACGTATTTATCGCTAAAACCTTCGATTGTTCCCCGGAAGTTTTTGTACCAGGGATGCATTGTTACTGGCTCTTCGCCGTCTAACATTCGCCTGTAACGAAAATTTATAATAATTTATAAGTATTATTAGTACATGCCAATGTCCTATTTTATTTAACTACTTTAAAAGGTGCAGATTTAATTCATCTATACTATTATAATAAAGCGGAAGAGTTTGTTTGTTTGTTTGAACGCTAAGATCTCTGGATCTACTGGTCCGATGTAGATGACTATGTTTTTGTTTTGTATGAAAGCTGCATTCTTCAGAAGTGCTATAGGCTATATAATATTACATTACACATATATACTAGTCAAAACAAAATAAGGGCCACTACCTATTTTTGCACTTTGGGTTAATTTATTCACATGAATGCAATCTTGAGTGGTTGATACTTACGGTACGTTCATCTTAAGTGTTGACAAGTCCTATTTGAGTATACTGCCGGCAAAAAATTGAAAAAGTAGGTAGATTTAGAGATTTATTGAAACCACTTGATTTTACCCTTATTTAAGATGATAGTTAAATTCAGTCAAAGTTTGGAACTAGTCGTGTGTAGTTCAAATAATGTTTAACTATCGTGTTAATTGATCTTTTGCGAATACTATGCCACGTATTCGACGAGATCTGGACTTGCCAACCATAATCAGAGCTGTAACTTTAATTCAAGAACGACATTCACAGCGTTCTGTAGCTCTACAGCTCGGCTATTCACGAAGAGCGGTCCAAAATGGTTGGAATCGTTTTCAAGAGACGGGAACGACATCCAGTAGACGAGTATCAGGCAGAATTAGATCCACCACCGCGCAAGAAGACCGCTATGTTCTCTTGACTGCGCGAAGAGAGCGTTTTATCACCGCTCACTGCTTACAAAATCGCTTGCGACAAGTCACAGGTGCCCGTGTTAGTGATCAAACAATTAGGAAATGGCTGCACGAAGACCAGCAGTTCTCCAGAAGACGAATATTGCGAATTTCACTAACAAGTGCTCATCGTGCAAACCGATTAGCGTATGCAAGGCAATATCTTGCCTGGGACATAAGTGACTGGAGCACAGTGTTGTTTACTGATGAGAGTAATGTGATATTTTTTAATGATGATAGGTGCATTAAGTGTTTGGAGACGTAAAGGTGAGCGATTTTCAGATGCTTGCATCCTAGAAAGTGACAGATTCGGGGGTCCCAATGTGATGGTGTGGGGAGGCATCAGTCTATCGGGTACAATTGAACTAATAATCCTAAACGGAGGCACTGTAACAGCTCAGCGATACATTGAAGAGGTTATCAGACCTCATGTGGTGCCTTTTGCTCAGAGAATTGGTGCAAGATTCAAGCTGATGCACGACAATGCACGCGCACACACCCCGCTCGAGCCACCAAAACAGCTCTAGAGGAGGCTGATATTGAGGTGTTACCTTGGTCTGCCAACAGTCCAGACCTCAACCCGATAGAATACATGTGGGATCTACTCAAACGAAGCGATCGAAGTACTGACTGGCCCGTACATAACGAGCCACAGCTTATTGAAGTGCTGAAATCAAGCTGGGAGCAAATTCGTCAAGAAACTGTACGAAACCTGATTGAAAGTGTTCCTTACAGGCCTCAGGATTGTGTACAAAAATGAGGAGGACACACACGATACTGAAGACAACAAAAAAAAAAGCTTTAGAAATGCTAAAAGTTGTTGAAAGCTTTATGAGCGGGAGTGAATTTTTTGTCAAAATTGCATAGTTAATTGAAAAAATTCTAAGTTAATTTTATTGGATCGCCTTTAATTAAATTTTAAGTTTATTACATTAGAAAATGGTAAAGCTAATGAACTTCATCATTTTTTAATACCTAAGTCCCAGTAACACATAAATATACTTGAAAATTGCAGTGGCCCTTATTTTGTTTTGAGTAGTATATAGTAATAAATTAAAATACTTTCTAATTTGACATGCAATTTATTCTGCCATGTTAATAACAACCGGCGTCATTTTGATATTCATCCTTATGAAAATAAATATAATAGTCAATTTTAGCATTTCATCTAGATTGAAATTATATTTCTATAGAAATTATATTCTTATATTTCAAGCAGGCGTAGCCGCGTCCGGGTCCGCTAGTTATTTATATATATAATAAAGAAAACAAATCAGCTTCACACTATATGCACACAGCAGGTTAGGCAGAGGGAACCTAGTGTTAAAACACTCTATTCCACACTTTCCGATAAATTTTACAATTGCCTTTATGTTTGACCATAAAGGCGAAACCATAGATCCATAAAATAACTTTAAAATTATTGTTTTACCTTCACGCTGTATATGAGGTAGAGGGAACCTAGTGTTAATACACTCCATACCCTAATTTCAACCCAATTCATGAGACATTGATGTTGTATGGCGAACTTAGCGCCGCTGTATGTTTTGTTATCAGGGCGACGAAATGACAATAATAAATAATTATTTTAAACGGGGATTGAATCCGCAACCATCACGTTTACAGTCACACGTTGTGCCACTTGTTCCTTACAATCTTAATCTTACTCTCACCTAATATTAGCAACAATATCCCTAGGATTGTAATTGGGTATTTTAGTTGACCAGCCGGTGCCGATGCCCTCAGCACCATTCACCAGGACCATGGGTAATATGGGAATGTAGTGGACGGGCTCGATCTTTTGATTGTCTTCAAATTCGTGCTGAAAAATAATATATATTTATATATAAAATAAACAAAATATAGATTTTGTATACTGATTTTTAATTATTTTATAATTATAACAAATTCTAATATAAAATTAAACATCACCCTAGAGTCTTATGCCAAACTTATCACTGGGCTCCAGGAAGTTCTTGTTGGACCCCATATAGTTATGAATAATAAAAAAAATACTTACCACAAGCAAAGGATCATCATGAGGATGAAACACCAGTCTCGTCAACGGGGACATGAGTGTGAAAATGTAACGGGGGCTCGCAGCATCTTTGCCGCCAGACAGGCGGGTACCAAACTGACCACGGGGTTCCAATAGGTTAATGTTGTTCGACCCCACATAGTTTTGAGCCAGATTCACTATTGTCATCGCTAGGGACTGTTCACCTGTTTAATATGGTGGGAGTTAGTTATTGTATTGTCTATAATTTATAAATATTATGTATTTAATGCATTTATTATTAGGGAAATATAAAATAAAAAATTTACAATCAACAGAAAAATTAAAAATAAATCACAATCTGTGAGGTCTATCGCTACTAAACAACAAAATAACAAACCAAAGAATGTTCACAACAGCAGTTTTCATTTATTTTGACAACAAAAACTAAGCCAACGAAAATCGAATTATATCGACTCCTTAGAGTAAGCTGTGACGTTACATTGTGTACTTAATGTATCATACCTATTCTAAATATAAAGCAGTTTTTTTTAAATGTCTTAATACTTGCAAAGCATTTACTTTATAAAGTATTGGAAATAAAAATGGTGCACTTTTGATATTCAAAATTATGAATATAAAAAATTGTAGATTGTCACTGTGAGAGCTATTTATTATATTAAATAGTTCCAAATTAGTAACAAACAGTTATGTAGCACCTACGCAAAGATATCCAGTACAAAGGTACTAATATCGCTCAATGGTGCGTACATATATATCTATACTATAATTCTATATTCCTATTACAAAGTCAAAGTTTCTTGTCTAAGTATTTAGAGCACTAATCTCATTTCTATTTGAAAACGTATATAAAACGTACATATTGTTAGCAAACTCGTATAAAAGAGGATGGATATAGGTGAAAAAGATTATAAAACTAAGGAATCTCGTGTGAAGTATTGCTTTTAGGTGATACATATAACGTATTTCAATTACATAGAATCTCTTTCAGGATAATTTAGAAACATACAGATGACATGTCTTTTTTTATAAAACTTTAACTGCTTCCGATTTATGACAATAAACTAAAATTGTAACTGATCACAATATGGAACATGATGAAATGGGAAATCAAAAGATTTCCCTCCTCCTTTGAAAATTTAGTTACCAATGTAATGTCTTTAAAGTGATAATGTTATTAAAACCGGAAATAATACAGAATACTAAATAATTGTGTAGTTCAAGCGGGCGAAGCCGCGAGCGGATCACCAATGTAAAATAAAAATTTCTACTACTAACCGTGGTGATAAGCGGAGTGTTCAGCAACTGAACCAGCCAGTTGCGCCACTTTCACTTCCCTCTTATCATTACGTTTTACACACGTGAAGATCACTTTACGCTGGCCGGGTTTTAAGCCATCTATCATTGATGGTATGGATCTGAAATGATTTGTTTAGCATATTTGCGATAGTATATATAGTTAGTGGTTTTTTTTAGTTTCTTGTTGCGATTATATATTTAATAAAAATATTAAATATATATATATTTAATATTTTCTACCCTCTGATGTCGAGACGAAAGCACAGCATTTAGTTGCGCCTCTCAACACACAATACTCAGTGGAAAACGGGGAATAAAACGATTAATGTTAAATTATATACGTAAATAAATGTATTATTTTGGTAATATTTTTGTTGTATAGTATGTAATTATAACTCACCTCACATTATCTCCATTAGAAAACAAAACCAACTCCAAATTAACAAAATCAGAATAACTAACTGCTTTTGTATCTTTTGTGTACAAATATCTTTCTGGAAGCCCAATTTCCTTCCTCCGTTTCACTTCATCCATGTGACTAGTCAGCCATTCTTTCCGTTGATCCGCACCTTTCTTGGAAAAAGCGAGTTCTATATAATGGTCATCTGTTGGTCCACTATAACGGAAACGGATTCTATGCCTGTCCATATTCTGGAAATACTCTTTAGCCTCCTTTGAAGTGGAGGTACCCAAACCTTTGTAGTACTTTATATTGTATGTGTGATGATTTTCCGTTTCGCGTTTCCATTCTTCAAACTCGGGTAACGAATAAAATGAAATTTCTTTATCTTTTTTGGTTGCCTTAACAATAGGTGTGATGAATTCTTCTAAAAATGGTAATTTAAGAAGCTCTGGCCAATTGTGATGTATGAAGTTTATAATAAGTCCCTTAATGTGAGAACCGTCGTGATCCTGATCGGCCATTATCATCACTTTACCATAACGCAATGTCTTCAAATCATCCACAGTACTATATTTCTTTTTATATTTAAGACCAATTATTTGAATTAGGTGATTAATTTCGACGTTTTCAAGTACTTGTTTGTGTGAAGCGTCTCTTACGTTTAACGGTTTACCCTTTAAAGGGAATACGCCATAGTGATCTCTTCCCACTACACCGAGACCCGACACAGCCAATGTTTTAGCTGAGTCTCCCTCAGTAAGAATTAACGTACATAGATGAGAATTTTTACTTCCGGCGTCGTTAGCATCTTCTAACTTCGGTATTCCTTTCAATTTACTCTGTTTTTTACCAGACGCTTTAACCAATTCCGTTTGGGCTTTAAATTTGGCCCAAGATAACACTGATTCAACTAAACCTGATTTAGATACTGCATTCACGAATTTCTCTGAAAAGTTGCATTTTGATCCAAAACTTTTGGCTTGGAGTGTCATATTTTCTTTAGTTTGAGAATCAAAGGTTGGGTTCACTATGAGAGAATTAATAAAAATCCACATATGATTTTTGACTTGGAAAGGCTTAATATTGACGCCTCCTTTATTCTTCTTCTTTAACACTTCTAGAACATTCTTGACCACACTGTCAGCCACTGTATCAACATGCTTACCACCTTTTGTAGTAGCAATGGAGTTAACAAAAGACACCTGTTGAAAACCTCTGTCGGAAAGTGTTAAAGCAACTTCCCAACGATCATTAACTTTTTCGTAAACAACCTTCAATGGCTGCCCGTTTTCATCTTCTTTACCTTTTATATATAGATCTATATAATCTTTAAATTTGTTAATTTTCAACCTTTCCCCATTTAAATAGACTTTAACCCCTTGACTGGATGCCGCCACATCGTAAGCTCTACGAGACATTAACAATACAATATCATCTTCTAATTTCTCCATTTTGAATTTAGCCAAATCAGGGCTAAACGTCACTTTAGTAAAATCATCGTCTTTACCAGATTCCTTGACTTTGGGTTCCGAAGCCTTAGTCATGTTAGAACCCCATGTCTGTTTGAAATGTTTCTTGTACTGTTTAGATGCAGTTTCGACTGTGAATTTAGTTGAAAATATATTACAGAGCTTAGCTCCGTAACCATTTCTTCCTCCTGTCACTTTTTCTTCTTCATCATTATAATTTGATGACGTCAATAAGTGTCCAAATATCATGGTTGGAACATACATTTTTTCTTCTTTATGCATCACCACTGGTATCCCACATCCATTGTTGTATACAGATATTGTATTTGATTCTTGATTTATGTCAATTTTGATTATGTCCATTTTAGCATCTCTTTGCTTGTTATCAGCTGCATTTACTAATATTTCGTCATATATTTTGTATAAGCCTGAAATTCGCAAATACATTATTTATTAAAATCATTTAGTTAACAATGTGTTTTTATTTGGCTGTAACTGTTGCTAAGATTTTTTTTTTATTCTAGAGTAATTGGTTATACAGCTGAACCCGCAATCCCTTTTCAAAATGGCAGAAAATAAAGAACTGATTATATATATTAACAGTAAATTCACTTTCCTTCCCTGTTATAAGAAAAACACATGAAACTGCAAAAAACATACATATTTAAATATAAAAGTAATCACCTGGTACATAATTCAATTCCCGTTGAACCATACACTCCTTTTCCTTATCATACACCCACATTGTCTCAGTAGCCCGTTCAACGGAACCTATGTAGGTATCCGGACGCAGAAGAATATGTTCAAGCTGGGATTTCTTTTGATATATCTTTTCAATGGCACCTTTTTGGCCCTTCGCAGGTGCTTCTGTTGTACCATTTTGAGTACCATTACTCATTTTTGCTATCATTGACTAAAAAATAAATTGTTATAAATTAATGCAAATTTTATAGTAGGCTATATTTGTGGTAATTGTGGTTCAACTACACAGTGCCTGACACTATGTTTCTGGATTCTATTCCCACTTGGGGAAACATTTATACAAGGAATAAATATTTATTCTAGCAGCGACAGATTTACTTTTTTGGACATTTTAAGTAAATTATATTATCAAATAACAAAGGTAAAATATAAATGTATCAAAATTACTTTAAATATATGTAGAAACATTTTATTATTCATTGAAAGATATAATTGGAACTGAATTATAAAAAATCAAGAAATAAGTTTATAAATATATATATTAGATTAGAAAATTTAGCTGAAGGTAGTTATAAAAATTAATTAAGTTATATTAAAATAAGTTATGCTTATGTTGATTTTTTTTCTCTGCTAAATTTATGTCAATGCTGTTAATGCTATATGTAAAAATAAATGTTAAATACACTACTTACAAATATATATATATATTTTTTAAATTAACGATTTTTTATTTTTTTATAGAAGGTAGTTTATTGAAAGTTACGTACCTATCAAATGTATGCTAAACTTTCGATATTTAAATATATATTTTTATATTAATGTAAATGAGATATAAACATTCTAATTACACTAAACCAAAAGCAATTATAATATATTATTTATATTATTCAGTGACATTGAGCGTATAACTTATATCTATTTCTCATTATTTCATCACAACATCTATATCATATTAAGGCATATGAGTAAATAATTTTAACATATGGATACAAATAAACAAGCAAAATTTTGACCGTTACCAATCAAAATGCCGCCAAGATCTGACCGCTTCTTACCTTAATATCAGCCATCTTGTGTGTCGTCCTTATAAAACGTGCGCGATCAACGCTATGCACGAATTGCCTTAAAAACAAGACAATATAATGTTTAATACTAATGGCTTTCGTAAAATAACATTTTTAGTGTTGTAATACACGATTAGCACACCCGAGACGAAATAACGAACTTGACAAAGACGCTGTGAACAAGCGTAGACTATAAACATAAAGTATTAACTTCATTTTTATTGTCTATGGCATTTTGATCGACGTTTGATGTTAAAATAATGATCGTACGGTATATAACTTATAACAATAATATTCATATAGTGTATATTGGTTCATTTATATCATATATTATTAATAATATTGTAACATATTTTAGCAAAGGTATATTAAAATGAATTTATAAGAATAAATTAATATAAATTATACCGTATGCTTTTATTTAATACTTTATTATTGAATTAGATATCTGAACGAATGTTTTTATTTTAAAAATATATTTTTTAATTGTTTTTTTTTTGTAGTGTAATTACTATTACTGTATATTTCATCATTAAAAGCATAGATATTCATTTACAAGAAAAAAAAATATATCAATACTTTATTGGTTATCTGGGGCATGGACGTCAAAAATTGACGTTTCTACTTTTTTTGTTTTTTAGGTTATGTATTTTAAATATAAATAATATTGGTGATTGGTATTGTTTAAGGTTTTTTTTATAAATTATTCAAATTGCATATTAAGATGTCTTTCCTAAGTTATGCATCCTTAGTATTAAGAAGAGCTGCTTCATTTCGCTACCCTATTAGCAATGCCATTAGTAAAGTAAAATGTAACTACAGTTCACAATCAGTTGTAACGAAAACTATTCATGATGTAAATACAAATGTAACGAAAGATGTTATACTATTTAAGTACGAGAATCCAAAATTTTTCATGTATATGAATGTATTCGCTGTCGTTCAATATATGTTTTGGACATATCTAGGCTTGTTTTCTTTACAAAATTTGAGAGATGCACCAGTCGATGAATCCAAGATTACAGAGGACACTCCATGGTTTCGAAAAATTAATTTAGGGCAAAATAAATACAGAAATACCTTAGGAGCAGTGGCAATTTTGATTGGTAAGTAAAAATTGATTTAAGATATTTATCTATACATTTTTTTTAGCTTCACGCTGTATCCCGCACGTAACAGGGTAGGTAGTAGGTAGGTAGGTAGGGAGCCTAGTGTTAAGTAACTCCGTTCCTCACTTTCTGCCTAATTATTTGAGGAGTTGCATGTTGAGTGGCAGGGGATCAAACTCACAACCATTGTGTTAGTCACACTTATACCACTGGGTCACGACAACCTCATTTCAAAATTTGGCTTAAAATATTTATTTTTTACAGGAACAGGATCACTGGCAATGATATGGATGTACACATTAAAGTCAGTTCGATATTTAATATTAAACAAAGGTGGTAGACATGTTACATTTGTGACATACACACCATTTAGAAATAACAGAATGATGAAAGTTCCAATAGAATTTGTATGTTGTAAAGAAAATAGAAAAACGGCAAGAGTTCAATTACCTCTTAAAGTTAAAAATACTGTAATGCATTACATGTTGGACATGAGGGGTGAATTTAAAAATCCTTTATTATTTGACTGTACTGCAGGATTGAAAAGAATATGGTAAAAGCTTATGAGGAAATTTGATCAAAAAATTATCAGTTATTACTAATTTATTTTAAGAAAGTATGTTGTGATCTATTTTGTAAATAAATTTGTTTTAAGTAAATTCATATCTTTTCTCTTGTAGCCCCTGACTGGTATACATGGTACTGGTACTGGTAACAATGGTAGTGAGTTTCATCTGCTCTTGAAGAATGATCATACTTAAAATATTTCCAGTTCCCTACTCTGGAAGACAGCAGTGTTGAGTTCCACTACTCAATACACAATGTATAAAAAACACTAGGTTCCCTCTGTCTACGCTGCTGTGTGCAGGATACAGAGTGAAGCTGATTGAAAATGTCTAATCATACATTACCAACATATTATTATTTTGTAATGGAAATGAGTACAACCAAATATATTATTTGAAAAATCTTTATTATTTTAACTAAACTGAAAGTAAAGTTTGAATCAACACAAAATAAACAAGAAGTACAATTGATAACAAAAATAATTTCTCTTCATATTTACAAGTCCACTTTCACATCAGACACAAATGTGCAATTTTAAATATGTTAGCAATTTAATAAGCATTTAAAACTTCCATTAAATATTTTTAGAATACATAAAAATCTAATTGAACATAGATAAAAGGACTCAATTCTCTTGTTTGTCATTCAGAGCCCTTGCATGATTTAAAGGATTTCATTCCTGATATGTTCAAAGTTTTTTATGAATTCAAAAATATTATATTTCTTTCCTTAGCATGAAAAAAATAATATTTGAAGCATATAATTAATATAACATATTTGTGTCTAACTTTACATGAAAATCAAAGACAATCCACAAAATATATATAGACCATAGACATGTGACCTACAGAAACTACTCATTGCTTATTCTATTACTACATAATATTATAACTTTCCATTTAATTCTACAAATGCGTCATCTAGCTTGCTACAACAAGCTACTGAGGATTGACGGAGATATAATTATATTAAAAAACTTCTATATACAAAAAGAAATCGGTCAAGACAGAGTTGGACTCGCCCATGGAAGGTTCCATAGTAAATTCACGACTATATGTCAAAGGGAAATACAACTTATAAAAAATGACAATTTTTTTGTTATGAAGTACGGAACTCTAAAAATAATTTCAAACATACTATTTTGTATAATATAGCTTTCACACCCATTATGACGAAAAAAGTTTAAAATCTATACATTTAACAATTTGTATCCATCAATCCCCAACTTTTAAGTACAATATTATTCCTTATTTACAATAAATTATTATTTTTAAAGTTTCTACTAATAAATTACAAGTTAAGGCTCTGTGTTATCACACAGGAAAAGCAGTGCACATTTAAATTGAATTAACATCAAAATAAAAACACGGATATGACTTCAAAAAATACTTGACACTAAGTTCACATCCACTTTAATATTGTGATGATTAATAATTTCGACGTTTAAGTGTTTGACATTCACCAATCACAGATAAAAAAAATTATACGTAGATTATAGATATAATATAATATGCATTGTTTCTCACTGCATTGCAGTTACTTATTAAATTACACTTCACCATTGATCTATCATCCAATAATAATTATTAATAATATTAACAATTTCTATCTAATTACTATATATTAAATATATATTTTTTGTGCTACAAATAAATAAGACCGTTATGCTGAAAAGGCTTAAAGCATAAAACGAAAAACCAATATTATAACTTTTGTTATTTATTTATATTTGACATAAACATTAAGATATTTTTAGATAAAAGTTTAGATTTTTACGCAATTTGTAAAGATGTAGGCAGAGACGGTCTCTTGTATAATGATCACTGTGAAATACCTTGTTACAATTTAAATATGACTATACAACTAAAGCACGCTACGCGTACAATTTCTTACAAAAATATATACATTAAACGCGAGCGAATTTAATCACTTTACTCAATTACTATGAAGTACTTATAATAAGACAAAAAAACACACCCACTGAATGTTACAAAAAAGAAAAAGAGACATCTTGTTAGAACTAGTAATCTTTTCCCTTAACTTTTTTATATGAAATTAATCACACACATTCTTCATTCAGTCTCATATTCTTAAGAAAACTTCAGTCAACATCTCGACAAGTCATAACATTACAATATAAGCATGCAATACTAATTGAGCTATATGCTATTTTATTTCTTCATGCATCCTGATTATAGGAGGATAGACAGAGGGAACCAACCTAGTGTAAAAATAGTAAACTAAAAATAATTTAAATATAATAATGATTATCCGAGTGGGGATCGAACCCACAACCGCGTTTACATTGAGATGTTGTCACACTGTGTCACGCGCGCATGTGGCTATATTTCATACTTGCATTATTTATAATTTATATATAATGAGCTCTATAACCGAAAGAGCCAATAAAGTTTTAGTATAAAAAGTGAAATTTTAAACAACTTCCGTTTTCTGGAATCGGAGGCCCATCACTAGTTTCCCACTCTCTTATTAAAACCCAACATTTCATTCCCTAAACCACAAAGAAATTGGGTTAATATTTTATATTCATAAGAATTAAGCCCATAAGCCTGTTCATTCATTTTTACACTTCTCAACGGTTTTACTATAGATATTTTTGCTATCGAGAACAAATAAAGGCTTAATTAATAATCTGATTTATTAAGTACAATTTGAAACATGTCTTCCTATAATCAAAGTAATAATAAGTTGACACTTAATAAATGTTTTAAAAACATTTATTATGTCAAAAAATATATTGTTATTGATTGTTAGATAATCAGTATGTGAAGTAATTTTAATAATCATTTTAATAGATAATACATATATTTTTATTTTGTGTAGATAATAAATATATGTAACAAAATAGCCCAGGCTCTATCATTTCTCTTCTATTTTTGTACTTCACACAATCACTTTTTTTTATATATCAATATTTTTTCTACTGTCTAATATCTAGCCCTTGACAAAAAATGACAAAATATTGTTTTGACAAAAATGCTCTAATGATGAAAAAGCGTTGTTTACATCGTTATTCTTTTAGTGGCAAACTTAGAATTTTAATAAGAAGTAAAAACCAATTTTAAATGGCGAGATACATAAAAAAAAGCTAATGTCAATCTTTGTAGACTATTCTTTAAAAGTTTAACCGTCTAGCAGATAAATCTACTAAATTCTATACTATTATCATTATAAATTTATTTTATTTTTCTTACAAACATACGTCACACATCAAGTGAAGAAATTTGTTATTTCACTTTTACATGAAACTATGATATCACATCAATATATATAAAAAAATATTAATCTGTTTAATGCACATGTTAATCTGGTATTTTTTTTATGACGACATTTTATGTTATACTCATAATCACATCTAGAAAGGTTTACTGGATCTGAATTAGGAAATAACAGTAAATAACGAAAGTATAGAATAAATAAAACAATATATATATATTTGGGCTAACTGATATCTACACATGATTGCATGAAAAATGAATTAGTTCGAAGAATAATGAATTCTTGGTCGCCAGGCATGGGCGTTGACAGAAGTACAAGAAAGCAAATTAAAAGTCTGCCAAAATGCAATGGAACAGAGTGTTTTAGGTATAAAAAGGAAAAACAGAGTGAACTTACAAGAAATTAAAAAGAAAACAAATTTTAAAAATGTACACACAACTTACAGACAGCTTAAATGGCGTTGGACGGGACATATGTTAAGGGAAAGTAAAGAAAAATGGACTAAATTTGTAACGGAATGGTACTCAAGAAATAGCAAAAGAAATAAAAGCAGACAACTGAAAAGATGGGAAGATGACATCAAAAAAATATCTGCTCCAGTATGGATCTCCATATGGTCTAGCAAAAGACAGGAAAACATGGAACTCTTTAGAGGAGGCCTTTGTCGACAGACAAGCTGTTTTAACAGCAATAAAGGCTATTTTATTTTATTTATTTATTTTATACTGTGTCCCGCACAAAGCAGGTAGGTAGAGGGAACCTGCGAACTTAGAGTTAAGACACTTCTTTCTTCTTATTTTTACAGCGTTATAACAAAATTCTTTAGAATTCCAACGTTTGATAAATTGAAACATTTTTTTTTCTTATTATGTACATATGTCTTCACATGGTTCCCAATCTTGTGGAATAATATTAGGACATTCGTTTCCAATTTAAGCTCAACGAACACCACAGACCTTCCTTCATCTAAGTTGAACGAATACAATATTAAAAACAATAATCCAAACATACCAAATTAACATAATATTTACAATAGCAACTTATCAAATCATTCCAACAAAAGCAGTTCCCTCTCATTCTTGTACCATTAAAGTCGTTATTCGTAACGTACATCGATACCTTAATTCCCAATCCGGAACCTGAACCATACAAGAGACGCCGAAAACGTTATCATCAATTTTTCGTAGACCACATACGAAACATCATTTGTTTTAATAAAATGGAGATAGCTGGTTTGCGAATTGGGATATCGATATTCTCCTCGTATTAAACTACTTTAGTTCTATTTCTCCAGGAAGTCCGAATTAGTTCAATATCTACGTCAGTCGGAGTACCTCGCCCGCGTGATGTCGTCGTCGTCTCGTCCCGGTGTGATGCTTTCGATTTCGTCGACCTCCTCCAAGTTCTTTGTGTTTGGATTGCATAGTCTGAAATTAATTAAAATACCTTTTTTTTATTATAATTTTTTAAACTTTTCTACGTATGTTGGTTTTATGATAGAGCCATGGGTCGCGTAAAAGAATAAAATTGAAGTATAAAACCATATATTAAATTTTAATAATAATCAAATATTAAGATTATATTTCGAGTACAAAAAAAGCCGCACTTAAAAATACCAATGAGCGTCTCAGCTTCACGCTGTATCCCGCATATAGCAAGGGTAGACAGAGGGAAACTGGTATTTCTGTCGAGGTTTTGAAGCATTGCGTGTTGAGTAGCGGATTCGGAATTCATTCCCCCGAGTGGAGATCGAGTCACACGCCTGTGGCCCTGCGCCACGTCTGGCTTTATTTTTTGTCTATAAACTAATATTTTGCTCTAATATAAATTAATTACTTAACACGAACTAAGTACCTACAACCCAATAGATACATGATACATGTAAGGAAAACAATTAATACTAATAACACCGTAATAAAACGTATAATGATTCTAATTAATCTTCGCTATCATTAATTTAGTTATTATCACGCTATGTTATATACATAGAAAATTATTATAAATATTTACAACGAATAGCTATATGACTTAAAGTGTGCTAAATATTAATTACTATAGATTCAAACTCGGCTTCGCTTGCTTAAACTATTTTTTTATAATAGCCAAAAGTAATAAACGTATATGTAAAAAATTAAATATACGTATTTTTGTTCTAGTACCTCTAAGAATATGTATACAAAGTTTAGTGATTATCGGGTGGATAATTACAGCTTTCTACATTCCGTAGTTTAACTCCAAATTGTCTGTCAGTTCAGTAATATTACCTGCATTTACAACAAACGATGCACGGCGCAGCTAACAGTAGCAACGGACTCGCCACAAGCAGTAGAAGTCCAAAACCAGCGAATATTCCAACCACCTGAAAGTATTTTGAGATTTTTTAAAAAATAACATTAAAATATTATACGACCATAGAAATTAAGTTAAAAATAAGTAAAATTATTATGTATAAATAAAATTATATAATAATTAAATAATTTCTTAAACGTAAAGCCACCTGTGCACGATGCCATAGAACAGACGCTCGTGAATGTCCAAGTTTATTTTTACACGGCCCTTTGTCGTAGTGTCGCAGCAAGAAGTCATCCTGAAAAATATAATTATAATAAATACCTACTTTAAAAAAATATCTTCAAGCATATATCCTTCTAAATAAACTGCTAAATACCTATAGCAATTTGATTTTTTTAGGTTTATGCTAGGGCAGAGGGAGTCTGAGAACTAAGTGTTAAGACACCTCCGTCCCTCATTTTCCACCGAATTCTAGAGGCATTGCGTGTTGAGTGGCGGAACTCAACGACGAGCTTTGCCTCGACACCAGAACAAAAAAAATGAAAATATTAAATATTTAATTTCCTCGACATTTTCAACAACAAAGATAATTTTCTTTGGCTTAACAACATTTTTCCTATTCACATAATTACGACGCATTAGCGCCGCTGCACTGTGGCCATTAAATGCATTATTATTTACTCATTAAATTTAAATTAGTTCACATTTTTTCCTAGATACAAATTATCATTCATCATTTCCTTATTTAGTTTATATCGTATGAAGAATAAATCTTGAAAGATGAAAAAAATAGCAATCTTTATTATTTTATAGATTTTTTACAAAAACTTGGACTGACGTAGAGACGTCTCTACTTTTGTTATATTCTAATTTGAAAACAGAGTATTTAAATTTGGCTATCTTAAGTGCTGGTCCAATAGGTAATCTGGTATGATTTTACAATAAAGAATGTTCTAAACGTCACAAGTGTACGTAATAAAAAAGATTGTATGTAGCTACCTACGATAGATTATAAAATACAAATAATATTATAAGAAAATTTAATTAGACCGAAATACCTCACAAAAGCCACTAAAATAATAATTTAATAATTAGCAAAAAATATATATATGTATTCCATAATAATAATTATAAATACAACAGGTATTTTACATTGTCATTTCCGAATTTAACTAAAAGAAATATAATAGGTACTTTATAACGTCGTAGATGGACTAATTTTGTATAATAATGGCATCATTATGTAAATTAGAATGATTGAGTAAAATAACTATAAGTACCTTCGAAGGTAATAAACAAAGAATTAAGATAGCGATTAACAATAAAATTGGAACGACTTAGTACGTCTAGACTCGTTTGTTTCTAAAAGGGGAAGGATTCAAATCCTTTATACGTTTAAAAGTTTTGTTGTTGTGTTTTGTTTTGTAATTTTAATATGTTAAATACTATTTCAATTTTCTCTTGCCTTCTCTCTTTCTTTCTCTTCACTTTTCTAGTTAAAATTGACTTTATCTATGTTACATATAAAAAAATGCTTTATTTGAGACGATTGAAACTAAGATTAATAATATAGATAGTATCCTAACAATTATATAAAGTTATTTAACATAACATAAAAAGAAAGTATGATTTAAATCCTGGTCTTTGATCATTTTTGCGTTCGAACTTCGAAACCGGTTAGAAAGCGTTATACTTTCTTCTGCTGCGAATTGAATTACATTATTATGAATATTTAAATATTATAGTATTCAATTTGTTTATGAATGTTGCGCAGCTTGACGAAGAATTCTAGTTTATATTAATAGTATTGTAAAAACAGATAAATAGCAGGTTAGGCAGAGGGAACCTAGTGTTAAGACACTCCGGTACTACGATGATAGTGAATTCATCTAATTTTATTAAATAAAAAAACATGTTTATGACACCTACAATATTACAACCAGTTCAAATGTGCAGGTACGCTCATAAATCTTACACAGCAATAAGGGTCAAGGAAGATCAGTCTTCTAATTATAAACATCACGAGTCCCTGGCCTGATTTCTTTACCGATACATTGAAGTGTTTGGTGCAGAGTGTAGGTACCTACTCTGTACAGATATTATATGAAGGAATGTTAAACTTAACTAAACAACGATCAGATAAAGTCAGATATGAAGATTAAAATTTTTCAGTAACTAAAACTAACTTCTCATGTAATTACCATTATTTTCATTTAACAAGATTCGAAATATAGAATTTAAGCTAAAATTTAATAATAACAATTTATTACCTAATTTTTCTTATAATACTATTTGTAACGGTTATGAGTCTCTTGTTTAAGCAATTATTTATTTCATAAAAAATATTTTTTCAACTAATTTTTAAACTACCATACACAAAACCAATGGACAAAAGTCCATACTCACGTCCAACGAAGCCAAGCAATACCAGCAGAACACATGTTTACATCTCTTGCACATCATTTGGGCGCAACCCTCATCCTTTTCTATCGGCACTCTGCACATTGGGCATAGCTTTATTAGTTCCGAGTCGGGTAAGAGGGGAGCCCCCGCGCCCGCCATGGACGAAGACGCTGCGGCTGCTTCGCAGGATAGACCGCCGTGCCACTGTAAGAGAATATTTAATATAAATATAATTATGTAATTTAATACAAATAATCATTTAGAGATTCTCCCGAGTGAAATTCGAAATAACACGATGGTTTCATAAGTATCTGATGAAGAATTTTAAAATATAAATAGATTTGGTGGTGGTGATGCCTAATTGCCAAAACCTCGTGGTACATTTGGACACCACGATGTAGAGACGTTTACGACGTTGACGATGTTTTTACATACATATTATGTAGGTACCAGTAGGTGTTACTCGACATTCAGTTTATCAAAGATCATAACTATATTATTATTGTATTTTGGGTGGCAGAAACTAACTTTACCTAGCAAAGTAATAAATTTAAGCATTTTGGCTAGTATTCAAAGCCACAATTTATAACGTATTACGTAAATAACTTAACATTTTCAAATATATAGATTGCTAAATATTAAAATAAATAAAATATTATTTTCTATATAGAGGACAATTTCCATCACATTAGGTGATTAAGTAACTAAAAGACATCAACGGAATATGATAAATGTTCTCTAATACGTTAAGGTTAACAACTTTTATGATTATAAAGTTAAAAATAGATTATAATATTATTATAGAATGCTTGCAATTTTCCTCCAGTAAAAATAATTAAAAACCATCTAGTTTTATTTATGCATATAAATTAAATTGAATATTCATGTTTGACATACAATAACCTCTAAATTTCGGGTTTCTATGTATTTATAATGTCAATCATTTCTTTTTTGTAATATTTTATTAATATTATATGATTATATTATAAAATTATTGATATATCAATAAATGTAGAGGTCAATCGTGGCGCAGGGGCACAAGCGTGCGACTATATACGAAATAGGTTGTTGGTTCGATTCCCACTCGAGGAAATGAATTATTTCATTTTTTTCTCTCATTTCCCCGCTCCAGTAACAAGACAAAGATCCTCGTTAGGTTCCACCACTCAACACACAATGCTTTCAGAATTCGGGGGAAAGTGCGGAACGGAAGTATTTTAATGAAAGCGAAGTATTTTGGATTAGATTCCCAGGTTCCCTTTGCCTACCCTCTAACTAACTCTACACAACTTTTTCATTATCACGCTGTAGTAGATAAAGCACGGCGTTGAGTTCCGTCATTCAACAAATAACGTCTCGAAGATTGGGAGTAAATTGAGAGCGAATAAAGTTATTATAAGCGAATAGATTTATCTAAAAGAAATCTAAAAGACAAAAGAAGGAGACCAATATGTCGTACCAGTATTTCTAATATTAAATTTAATATCACCTAGGTATAGTACACTTGTTGTATCGTGTATAAATATAACAGTATAATTTCGCCCATCATGTTTATGGATAGTTACGCAGATTGCATTCAATTAAGCTGCCAATCTGCTGTAATCTGACAACCGACTGTTGGTATTGACGTTGTTATTTAATTGTAGGTACGCGTTATTACATTCATCACGTGCTGGGAGTTTAAATAATTATTGGGTCGCTAGGACTCGAATACGGCTTCGCCCGCTCAATCTTATTGTCGTATTATGACTAATTCTTTAGAAGGCATTTAAGGCATATAAGAATTTCGACTAAGCTCGATAAGAACGTATGGCTTAATTGCCTAGAGCGCTTGTACGGTTTCTAAGAGGTGCGGGTTCGACTCCCCGCGACTCGTTTAAACTTTGACACGAGTATGTTTAATTATTACTTGACAATGGTAAGAACATGCCTGATTGCATAATTATTATTGTATAACTACAAGAACGTTAGATTTTTTTAATAATAACTGCAATATAATGACAGCATTTCTTTTACAATAGCGCTGTTTCTATTATTATTTTATATTTATTCTATAATTAATTATTTAAATAATTATATAATACAAGCAAGGTTATTAAAAAGAAGACTATTATAATCACAATGTCGACTTGATTATGATGTGTTTTTTGTTCAAATTGAAATAATTAAAATTATTTATATATCTACCTACATCGGTATATAAAAACATTATAATTTCAATATTGACAGAATGATCACTCCATGTCCATAACAAAGGTAGAAGTTACATTTTTTTGTTCTACCCAAACCTAGAGTCAAACACTACTTTTCTAACTTTCCGTCTCATCAAGAAACTACACAGAAGTAAACTCACAGCGTCCATATAAAAGAAAAGTCTTCATAAAATTTTACCATGTTGATATTTCCTCCAGCAAGAATCGAACCCACGATCATCGCGTATAAACTTAGGATGTCGTCATTTAATCCTATAAATAGTTCAAGTCATTCAAATTAGCACGAGAACGTGACCAATTGTACGGATTCTATAAATAAACAATAGCTCGCCATAATGACTTGTTAAGTATTTTTTGTTCTACCCCATTACGCAGTCAAGATATCAATCATAGTAATAAATCAACCGCGACCGTTAAAGATTCTAGTTTATCTGTTGCGTTTAGTTAAATTAGTAGAACTCTCCTACAGGCAGAGGGAGACTAGTGTTAAAACACTCCCCTATCGACTTTCCGCCAAATTCTTTAGGCATCGTGTGTTGAGTAGCGGGACTCATCGCCGCGCTTTCGCGTCTACATCAGAGCTAAGAAATGCAAATATTAATATTCACATTTTCTCGAGTGGGGAATCGAATCCACAAACAGCGTAAAATTGAAAAAATAAAGCTGCATAAAATGCATAATGTTTCTATGAAGAGAACATTTTCAAAAGTACAGCTCACACAACGTTATTAAACTAGATAGATTGTCTTTCGCAATAAGACATTATGAATAGTAGGTTTATTCGAGCAGCGGGTACCAGGCGTTCATAGCACTCAAAGAGATATGCAGAAGGTTACGTACCATAAAACGCCACTTGAATATAATAAAGAGTGTACCTACCACACATTTACTTTAAAGTAGGTATAGTGGCGTGACTATTACTTATTACATGTAAATTATAAAATTAATTATTAACAATTAATCACATAAAACATTATTGATTATAATAATCAATAAAAATTCATGAATTAATTATTTTTTTAAAGTTTTTAATCAAACACGCGAATCTTTAAAAAATACTCATCTATGTCAAAACAAATTTCAAATATGCGCTTACTTTATTTTACCAAAACTTTTAATGTTTTGATATTGGGAACAAATTAAATATTTAAAAAAAAAACCCTGTACCTATAATAAACAAATATGCATTTCGACTTCTACAGTTCTGTTTAATATGATCAAAAATTTGGGATCCTATAACACTTAAAAAACGTAGAAACGTTAATTTTTATTTATTTAAATTAAAATCTCAATATAACAACTATATTAGAAAACATAATCTAGATGTTAGCTTCGTCAAGTGTCCATTAATTTAGAAACGTACATTTCAAGTATAGTGTAACCATCAAGTCCACCACCGGTTTGGAAAGTAGACTCCTACGAGAAGAGCTGGCAAAAAACAGCTTACACCTAACCCCATGTTACTTTCGTGACTTGTGTACGTTTTTGCAAATTAGAATTACATTTGCATTAATAGTTAAATTATATACTATAACTAGCGGCCCGCTCACGGTTTCACCCGCGTGAACTATGTTATTATTAATTTCTGTCTCCATGACTACGTCCTAGTGACGCCTATGCAAAATTTGAGACTCCTAGCATTTGTAGTAACGAAGTTTCATACAAACTTTCGACCCCAAAAACAACCCCTTAGAAATCGAATATTGCAAATTCCCGTCTTAGCGAGCACCTACGTCCTATAAGTAACTCCTATGCAAAATTTGAAATACCTATCACTTGTAGTTTCTGAGATTTCGTGATGAGTGAGTGACCTTTCGATTTTATATATATAGATATGTTATAACAATTACAGTTATCGTAAATTTATTTTCAGCATCACACTGTATCGTGAGGGGTAGGCAGACTGAACCTAGTGTTAAGTCACTCCGCTCCCCCCTTGTAGAAGCAGGCGCTTTGTTTCGACACCAGAGCGAAGAAATGAAAATATATATCGAACCCACAACCGTCGCGTTTACAACTGTGCAATATGGTGTCGTATATAAATTAAGTACCTCCTAAGTTTAAAATTCATTTTGAACAAACAATAAAAATATCCATAATAAGAATTAAGTATTACTTAATATACAGGGTGGAAGAGGCAGCGCTTCTTTTATTCAAACTGCATACAGGGTAATATATTTCAAACCCACACCTAAGAAATTAATCAAGGTACCTCAACAGTTTGGACGTAGGAATTTTTTTTCATTTCACGATTTTAATCCATACCTGTATTTCGTGTGACGCACACATACATGTGCGACGTTTCCGATTTGACAGGTAAGTGTGTGCGTGCCTATGTTTTACTTTACAAATGGCGTTTTATTTTAAAACGATAATTTTATTATTTATTTTGTTTGAAAAAATAACTTTTTCATTTTTGGGAATTATTTTTTTTCCGAATTATATTAGGCTTTTATAGAGTAGTTAAAACTGTGGTTTCATTTAAAGTGGTGCTGTCAATTCCACCCTGTATACCACATACATATATTATTTGTAAATTTATATGTTTCACGCTTTAACCTGCATAGATAACTTTGAGTTAAAATTCTCCGTTACGCGTTTTCCGCAACGAATTACGTCGGACTTTTCGTTACTAAAACTGGGAAATGTAGAACCAGCAACCATCGCTATGAATCACGCACATACACGAACTTAACTTAAAAAAATCGCATAACCTAAGAAATACTTAGGCATAGCAACTCAAAACTCTAAACTCGGAGGGCTAATAGAGTGACCGCAGGAATGTTGCCAACAGCGCACTACAGTAGCGCACTCGACCTAGATACGACCCACCCTCACTCGTAGACGAACTAATGTACCTACATTGTTTTTTAATGCTTTAATGGGTTTTTTTGTGCTAAGATCTTCGTACAGTCGGTCGTACAGTCTAAGGTCGTCGTACAGTCTCTTACTGACAACTCGATGGTTGCGCGTGCCCATCCCAGAATAGTCTGATGCCCATCCCAAAATTTTTACTAAGAACAAAAATAACATTTTTTTTCCCTAGCAAAGGCCTCTCTCCACTTCTTCTATTCTGGTTTATTTCGCGCTATTGAGCACCAGTCAGGCTTATAATGGTCCAGCTCGTCTCGCCATCTCCGTTTTAGTCAAAATAACATGAAAAATAAAAACAAAACCTTTACACAAAAACATAATTTCGAAACTAAACTCAAGGTCTCCCCTAGAAAAATCTCTAGATACGCCCACGCCTCTAATCTGCATACACTCTTAGGCTTATTACAAAGCGTTTGTAACAACAATAGACGGTACACTGGTTCAAAGCCGGCGATGCCGAACGAAATACAAAGAATGAGTGGAAAGCGGTCGCCTTTCACGGCGGACAATAGTTCGCACGGTTAATACACAAGCGTCCCATTGAAAATGTACTGTGAAATTGTAACGAGGAAACTACTGTAAACTATTATATGTTTATATATCTTATATCTATAGTGCGTACGTTTATATCTGTTTATTTTCACGCTTTATCCCGCGAGTGATAAACTAGGTGAAAACAATTCTAATGTCAAGAGTAGCGGAAATCAACGCCGCGTTTAGTCGTGGCAGAGCGGAACAATTAAAATAATTAACCAGCGTGTTCCTATAACTTAAAAATTGAATTTAAAATAAAATTATATGGAATGCACAGTGTATATAAAGCTTTCCGTTGACTACATTCCACGTATTTACAGAATAAACTTTGTAGGTATTGTACGATCTTAACACGTTTTATATAATCACATTGGGGAAATACGAAAATACGAGTCCAGTGAGAGATTTATTAAAACAGATTAAAAAAAGATAAAGAAAACTCAAAAATTTAAATGTTAGAAAAAAAAATAACTAGGGACTATTAATAAATATTATATGAATAACGGAATTCATCAATTTACGGAAGCTCAATTATGATTTAATAACAACTTTACTGCGTAGAGAAAGCGGCTTAAGAATATCTGTTTTATTTTCCCGAAAATTCAAAAGAAGATGATTAGTGGAACTTAACGCCGGCCGTCTTTGGGCTTTCCGATTGAAAAAAGAAATATATACCAAAGTATCTTTTCGGAGAGAAATGAACCTACTACAATCGGGGTTACTCTCACTAACCCACAATGAAGCCAAATACATACTTCTCTTAATTTAACACTTAATTTAACAGGATAATTCATGAATACTATTTTTTATCAAACTAAATTTTATTTACCCATAGAATAGTTTCCTTCACTACAAAGTACTAGGCTCGCATAAGCGCAAAGGAGCAATAGCAAAATCACGCATCTTGTGAGATAATATTTCACAGAGTCAAAGTACTAGGACAACATAACGGTTGGGGATATGTTAGAATTTGTGAATGAGTTTCTAGTCTAGACTCAGTTTGAATATTATGAAATAAATTGTCTAATATAATTATGTATGAAAAAATATAATTGGATTGTCTACGTGTCGTACGTGAAAATAATATTTTTTTATAAATAAATTGGTAAAACTTATACATTTTATATATTTTAGACAAAGGTAGTTGTTTCGATATATATTTAGGTACCATTCATCTATGGGCCAGATCTGTCTTGGGAAGGCTGCGTAAAAGCATTTTCCAGCGATAAAGAAAGAGGGAAATCTTACATAATTTATGTAGAAAATAAATATTATTCTGACCTAATTCAGTTATTCAATATTTAGAATATGTGATTACTTAGTTATCCATATTATTTATTGATAAAACATGTCCATATATGGCACATTTTAATAAATAAATATGGTGATATAATAATTTTCATTATTAATATATTCCGTGCGACCATATTATTAACAAAGTCATGAACATAACATTTTGATATATTTTTAGTTAACTTTAAATGTTATGCATCTTGTTATCTACCCGTCTAAAATTTCATTATCGAAATCTGTCGTTAAGGATTAAAATACTGACTAAATTTATCCATAACAAAATTAAATCACCTATCAATAAATATATTTTTAAACCTATTCTTGAAAGTAAATAAGTCAAACCGCGTGCAAAACTTAGTACTTTGCAAAAGCACACCCAGCATGCAATAAATAAACCTAACGCAACACGAGAAAACACTAAGAAGTTAGACAAATAAAGAGGTATCCTAGATTTATCTATTGTACTAGGACAGCATAAACTAAAAGATATTAGCTATGTGTTTGTTAGCGAACGGACATATATATGTATATAATATAATATCTTGAAATGCAAAAATTAATTAGAATTGGTAATTAATGACGTTTACGATTGACATTTAAGTAACGTTCAAAAATTGAAATTTATATGGCAATTATGAATGAATTATTGGAGACAATTTTTTCAATCTATAATTTTATTTTATTTTTAAAATATTAAAATTCATTTTTTTTTTACTAACGTTTGACGTAGATATATAGTGAATTTCTGGTTATAAGTTGAAATACTACGACGAAGTTTTGTACTTATATGCCAAATTGGATGTATATAAAAATACTCGGTGTCATTTAATTTGGAAGTAAATTAGAAAACAGTTTCACGCTATATCCCGCATAGAGCAGGGAAGTTACCAGGAACCTAGTATTAACACACTCCGTTCCCCACGGACACCACCGCTTTATTTTCGAGAAAGAAAATATATTAGGCATATTCACAGCACCTATCTACTGTGTTCTCTTAATTTTTTGAACTTTCCCTCTCCTATATATAGATATTTACATATAGACATTTCATCAGCCGTCTGTTCATTATATATATTACCAGGTCTGTTTAATTTGAGATCAAACGGGAGTGAGCTGTCTAAAGAAATTTATTTACGTTGTTTGAGAAAGACATTGTACATTAAAAGTACGCTCTTGATGTATCTGAATGCAAATATGATTCTTTATTATAATAATTTAATTATGATTGTCTATAATAATGAGGCCAGTAGTGGCGCAGGGGCACAAAGTGTCACTGTAAACGCGACTGGTTTTGGGTTCGATCCCCACTGGAGAAAATGAGATATTTATTTAAATGTATATTATTATTTTTTCACCCTGGTGTCACAAAGCACAGCGTCGAGTTCCGCCACTCAACACGCAATAGCCCCAGAATTCGGCGGAATGTGAGAAACCTCACGTTAACTCTTGATTCCCTCTGCCTACCCTGTGCGGGATACAGCGGGATCTAAGTATCTCACCTCTTGGTTACACTGTGAGCAGAAGTCATGCCTGCACGTGGGACAGTGCGCGGGGCTGGCGGCGCGCACTTGCACCACTGTGTCGCAGCCGGGCCGGGGGCAGAAGGCGCGCATCGCGTCCATAGCCACCTCTGTTGATAAAGAAAATGTATAAGTAAATTTTTGTTTATTATTAATAATTAATATTTTAGGTTCTAATACCTACATCTGGGGACAATGAATTATTTAATATTTACAATTTCTCGGTATGGTAAATTCAGCGGAAAGTCTTAACACTGAATTCACTCCCGCGGGATACTGCGTGAAGTAAAAAAGTGTTAATGTTTTAAGTTAAGTTGCAATTTATTGATTATGTATAGTTTGTGGTTTGTTGTGCATAGTAAGAAGAAAAAAAACATATTTGTATATTATTAAGAAAACAAGATAACGTTTTAAAGCAAATTATTATAATACAACTAAAGTATTTAAAATGGAAAAATGCTAGAAATTAACGTTTTTATTTATTACATAAACAGCGTATAAATTTATTGTATTGTAAATATAAAATGCACTTATAAACAGAACAATGCATTTCAAAGTGTTACGATAAGAAAATACCAACAATATACATTTTATATTTCTTGTCAGGTGAATTCCCCCTAGTTCATATCTACTTTAATAAAAGAATTACATATTATATTGTAGAAATAAAAAATTTTTGCCATTTATCAATGCCTAGAAACTTTCAAAGAATAATTCATAATAAATAATAATTCATTTCTTCGAGTGGGAATCGAACCCACAACTTCAATCTCTCCGTCATCCCTCCAGAATTAAAAAGTGATATTCGATATCTATTATAAGCCTATAATACTTTAACAATAGATATTCTATTATATCTATTCTTTCTTCCTTGATATAGGAATGAACTAATAGTAAAGTAACGAGTAAGTAGTAGACTAAGAGTAGAGAGAAGAAAAAAATAATAGAAATGAACAGAAACCGTTCAAAGTAGGTATATATTAAATATATAATATGTATCTGATTTGTCATAACTCTGTGCCATAATAGCTCTAACGTAGGTATATTGTTAACATAATATTTTTATTTTATTTTCCAGTACGGAAAAAAACAAGTAAACAAGAAAAATATGGGCCGAACAAGGGATCATATAATTACTTATGTATTATATAAAATAAATAAGTTGTATTTTTATTATAACATGAAAATATATGCATAATACAATATTCAAAGTCTATTATTGTTTGATAAAAAACGACAAATAATACTTTTTTAACTAATATCTGACTGACTAGGGCTTAGGTTCATTTCTCAAATGCACTTCATGAACTGGCGTTTTGTCAGCGATGCTAGTGGGTTCGAAACCCACCTCGGGAAAATGTATTATTCTCATTCTGGTAAAACAGACCAAGTCTCTAATTCAGTCGCAGAGAGATATAACGTAGAACGTAAAAAAATACTCAATACCGACAGTAAATGATGTTAATTACTGAATTTAATTACGATTAAAGAATTCTATGACAGACTGTAAATTATATAAGGAAAAAGATAAAAAATGTGCATTTGCAATATTAGTATTTTATTGATTGCAGCAATCAACACAACATGTATCTCGTAGATTCATTGGAGTAGGTAAGTGGAACATGTAAATCATTCAATTGTTTCAACACTGCAAAATAACTGTAAAAGCATCTTAAAACGTTATATGAATTAGGTCAGGTATTTATAACAAGCACATCGTTTTACTAATATAAATATGTGCATATATCAGTATTATATTCAGGGAAATGGCTTTTTTTAAAGTCCTATAAAGTGACACCGGATAGGTAGGAAAAGGAGGAACTTTGTTCCTGAGAAATTGCACGAAGCACTATGTGGCTGCATGCAAACCTTGGCTTGAACCTCCCAGTAGAATGAACTTAATAAAATATAGAGTTCCGCCTCGTTAAGCCGTTGTTTTAATTATAAAAAAGAAGAAACGAAAAAATGAAGTAGAGAAGAATGTCACTAAGTTCCTTGTGCCTGCCTTACATGATGTGGAAAAATTAAATATTAAAATAAAGTAGGTAATGCTACCAGTTGATACCAATTTTTGTACATAAGTGTGTGTGTGTACGTATTTACAAATGAGTGCGACTTTCATCGTGCAAAGTAAAATATTGTGTGTCATTTATGTAATAAAGGATATAGATATATTTCTGATTGCCAGGTATTCAAATCTATAAAAAATTGAGCTATTGACATAAAATTGTCGCAATTAAATTAACAGAGTTATTTTGGAAAATATTGATATTATCCGGACTTGAACCCGTGATCTACGTCCATATACACTAAACAGTAGATTAACAAGGCAGACAGACAAAGTAAGTAGCATTAGACAGACATTATTGAATAAACGAAAGTAAAACACACTGTACATGAATGATATCCGGTTGTTGACATTAATAAAGTTGATTGAAAGATGCATCTGCATTCGCTACTGCATTATACTTCCGCATATGAGTAACTGACTAAAGGGAAGCCGGTATACGTGAGATAAAAACAGTATTTTAAATATATGCTGTTCTGTTAAAATGTCATTTATATGTAACATTCTATTAAAGGAGATTACGGAGAGCCTACAATAGTGTAGGCTATCCAAAGAATAGAGAATAAAATACACTAAAAATAAATAAAAGTACGATAACAAAGGGAAATTATCAATAAAATGTGACATATTTGCATTATAACTGATAACAAAATGGAGGATGACCTCAATTTCTATTTACATTCCATTTGCCTATTTATTTTATCTCCGCGAGTGAGCAGACTTCAGACTAACAGACTTCCGAAATCAAAGAGACCATTGTCACTCTATTTAATCTTTATACTGCATATTATTTTCTCAGGCTTATATCAAAATATTTTAATTATTGAAAGAGCTTCCACAAGGGTAGAGTATTACTTCCCTTCGCGCCACCGAGGCGCCAATTTCGGTAACAACATAAATAACTATTGTATGTATGTATAATTGTATATTTTATAACTGTAGTATACTAAAATAAAATCATTCATAATAGAAAGTTCAAACGTAAGTTATTGCGTTGAATGAACTTAAGCATAAAAATAGATAGTCAAAGAAAAGCAATAGAGGAAAGTATATGTAGGTATAGTACAAGGGCTAACTGCAAAATTGAGAAAGTAATGGTAACGATATATTATGCTTTAATACGACGATGTTAGAACGATAGAATAATAGAAAAATGGATGCTATTTATGTTTTCGCTTAAAGGAATTTTTAATATAGATAAAAATATTTTCAGAATACGATTTCTGGACGACAGACATACATACAGAAGTTGACATAGAGAACCTAATGTTAAAACACTCTCGTTTTTCATCCTATTTCCGAGGCATGGAATGTTGAGTTGCCGAGCTCAACACCGCGCTTCGTCTGGTAACCAGAGTAAGAAAACGAAAATAATTCAATTCCCCCAAATGGGATACACCGCACAACCGCCGCGCTATTTCAATTCTACTCAGCCGCCGCGCCGTAACCGCGTCAATAACAATATTTTAATATAAATAAAAAATCAAATCACAATATGTTTTCAAAGATAGAAATTAATTTTAATAATAGCCTCTTTGACTACACCTACTACGATCAGATAAGACTGGCGCCTCAACGCGACGTGAACCTTCACCGTACATTCACGCGACGCTAAGTAATTGAAATGATAAATCTACATTTTCTACTATAAAGTTACTTTAGAATTCGAGTTTAATTTTAAATTGTCGTCTGGAAAATTTATAACAGCTTCTTGAGTTCAAATATAATAATTCACTTGTGAACATATTTTACGCGATAATTTAAAATATGGTAATAAATAATAACAAATGTTGATAAAGTGGGAATCTGGCATTATTTACTTAGATGCCGGAATGAAAATTAAATGTTAACAAAGAAATACAGGAAAAACAGTGTCAAATTATTCCATTCTTTATATATCACGCACAAAAGTTTATTTAGCCTTATGAAATTCAACGCTATACTTTCTTTAATTAATCTGAGAAAATATCTGTATATTAACTTTAATTGCTTGGGAATGAGATCGCAAAAGTAATTACAAATATGATATCGGCGTGTTTCGCTTTAAAAGAACCTTATCTAAAAACGAGCTTTTTTATAAATTGAATTCCTACTTAGGGAAACCACATAACAAAACCGGACAATTGCAAGTGCTATAAGAGACCGTAAAACTTTTTTAGTGCTAAATAAGCGAATCATCTATATCAATACTCCAATATCAAAGGAGTTCTATAAAGTAAATAAAATATTTTCTGATGATAATAATAATGAAAGAGACATAACTATTATTTTGCAAAAAAAATATTAAGCTCCTGGGCTATAAAAATAATTATTTGAGTGCTACACATAAAATGAAATTAAACACGTATGCGACATACATAGCTTTGCTTTATATCTGATAAGACGCAATTTGCTCTACGTTATTATGTCTAATAGAATGCGATGACTAAAGTACCTATTTGATATATAATATTTTTATGTTTATTTTATTAAAATCATTTATTTACTTGCAATAAATGTATGAAAAAAAAAACTAATTATATATCGTAATAATTGCATTAACTTAAATACCAAATAAAATATTATATTATGTCATTAAAATACAAACGTAAAGATTAATTTTTTATTTTATTTTTAATACTTTATTACAACATAATTGATATTACTACAACTAAAACACAAAACGAAAAACATTTTACAAAATAAAAAAAAATTTGGACCCCGACTGATAATAATCTTCTCTAGATTATTTTTAAACTCTCGAATGCCATCAGAAACATAATTTGTAAAAACACCAAGTCTCGCAACTCATTTCTTCTACCGTAAAAGGCTATGAGGTCCATATAATATCAGAAGTAAGAATGTTTGAAACATTTAATACATTATAATGTAATATATCCATACCTATATTATAAATTCGAAAGTAACTCAGTCTGTCTGTCTATCTTTTATGCAATCAGGGCCAAACCGATAATTTAATTGTGATAAAATACTCATATAGAGATACTTGAGGGTCTCGGGATTAACATAGGATACTTTTTTTTCTCATATTTGTAATATTTTTGATATATACCAATATATTAAAATACTTATTAATTTGACATGCAATTTATTCCGCCATGTTAATAACAACCGTCGTTGCTAAGCAACGATTTGCAAAGATTGTTGTTAGAAAACATCACCCAAAATGAGCTTGCTTAACGCATCTCTCTATTGAAAATTGAAAATAATTTCATAAATATTCTTATAGTACAAGCGGGCGTAGCCGCGTTCGGGTCCACTAGTTAAATCTGTATATTAATTAATTATTAACACTTTATATACTCGAACATTATTAGTTAAGGAATGAAATACCTTCTCTATTTTAGATGTAATAACAAACGTTCGTCCGTGCATCCGTCGCGAGGGACGCTAAGTAATTGAATTTTATAAATCCACTGTCCTTTATTAAGAGCTTATTCTGTTGAGATTGCTTCTTTTCCCACTATAGTTTTTTTTCTATTTTCACGCTTGTTCTACAGTTTTTGAGGTAACCAGGACCTAATATCCTATTTATTAATTAACGCGATTAATCCAATTTAATAGTTAATGATTCAAATGTACAAACATCGCGAATATTAAACGGTCTTATTATTATGAGAACCTAACAATCTATTTGACATTTTTGGTATTTTTATCCAAACTCCCACGTCGTGCGGGGTATACAGAGGAAACCTACTGCAAAGATACTCTTTTTCATATTTTCCGTATAATTCATTAAATTAATTAATTCGAGACATTAAGTGTTGAATAGCATAACTCAAACCCACCCTCGCGATTACCAGAACGAATAAACGAAAATATTAAATTAAATAATTCACACTCAACTTCACCTCAAGATATTTAAGTTGAATATTTTTCAATTTAAACAAATTCTTAAGCTCCTTCTGTGAAAGAACTTACATTTATTTTATAAAAGCAACGTTATTTTCATTCAAGACAAGATGACAAAGATTAAGCCCACAAAGTGTCGGAAGCTTGGAGAAGTGAGAACCAGTTCAAAACGTGTCAGCAAAACTGCTTTTTTATAGCTCGCTCAAAGAGATGTTTAAGAATTTTACTTGTATTTATTATAATTGAAAAGTAAATTAAAGCAGCCGTTTCTATTTATATGAAATTAACAATTTGGTATAATTGGTTAGTTATTAAGCGTCGATATAACGTTTGTTAATAACTCCATTAAAGTGAGTTATGGGCTTTGGAAATTATTTGAAAACGATACTATACATTTATATGATTAGTAGAATAGCAATAAGTAGAAAATTAAGGTTGGTATAGTTTAATAAATGTATGTTCCAGATTACAAGAAAATAAACACATGAAAAATATTTATTATTTTATGAGAGTCATGGGTTTAAACCAAATTTGGGCTAAGTTCTAATATTATTTAAAATGTTGTCATCCTGAGAGGCTATCGTGACATAGGGGCATTAGGTTGGGACAATACGGCGACGGTCGTGGGTTCAATTTACACTAGGAGAAATGAAATAATTAATATTTTCATTTATCAATCAGATGAAGAGACAAAGGACGGCCAGTTTCACTATTCAGCTTTACACACGTAGCTAGATAGGCAGAGGAAAGTTAGTGTTACGACACTTCGGTCCCATCAAGACACTTCGGGTCCCCACTATCCACCGAATTCTAGAGCGATGAAACTCAACGCCGCCCTTTGCCTTGTCGTCACCAGTGCGATTAAATTAATATAAATAAAATGTTTTATTTTCTCGAATTAAAATTGAATTCATAACGTCATCTTTACAGTCGCAATCCTATGCCACGACTGGCCTGGATTAAACAATTATTAATATATAGACGGGTAAATAGAGCAAAAGCTATTGATATTTAATATATTTTTCTATAAGTCAGGCTCTATTCTACATTATAACAAGGTAAAATTTAAATATAGAATCCCTACCTGCCACTTTATATAAATTATATAATATTAATGTCGCCTACAATATACCGCTAACGAAGTATAGAAAACCTGTCAAGCGCTTGATCTGGGCGTAAAATAGGCTCTTTCATTCATAATAATATAATGGCATGAAAATGTTGCAAAAACATTTTTATTTTGAGCAAAAGCGTGGATTTGCCCCCGTGGCCAGGCGTGCAGAGTAGGCAGAGGGAACCTAGTGTTAAGACACTCCATTCCCATAGAGTTCTCAAATGTTCATTTCTCAATTTCCGTCGAATACTGGAGGCATTGTGTGTTGAGTGATATATGTAAATTTATTTAAAAAAAAAACCAGCTACGTCGCACCAAATGAGCGATATATTATAAAAAAAAATACAGTCAAATTGATAACCTCCTTCTTTTTGAAGTCGGTTAAAAATAAAAAATCCATAGCCTTAGCTCTGCGTCTTTTGCAAATATAAACTAGCATTTGATTATACTTTAACATATTTTATTATTTTCTTGTTATTTATATTCATAAAAACTACATAATAAGTGTGCTATCATGCATTATTATAACAATACATTCATTTGTTATTTTTATATTCTACATTTACATATTAACCTTTAATGAAATGGCGTTCGCTTTTTATTCTCCGATCTTTGCTTGACCTTTTGATTTATATCGAAAATTACAAGTTAAATAAACACTTTAGTACAAACTTGGCTCAGGTTGGAATCCTGTGTGTCCAATCCAATAACTCAAATTATTATTTTTATACATTAATAAAAGTATGAGGCCGTTGTGGCTGTAGCGCGACAGTTGTGGGTTCGATCCCCACTCCAATACTCCACTCAGTGTTGAGTGGAAAATGGTAAAAGAAAGTGTCTCAACACTAGGTTCCTTCTGCCTACCCTGCTGTATAAAGGAGACAGCGTGAAACTGATTGTCTTATATTAAAATATATATAATAAAAACCAAGTAAAACGCAATAGAAATTGCGAATTATTATATACACCTACCCACCTACCTATATAAATATATGTACCTATATAATAATATAATTAGTGATGAATAAGCCTTTAGTGGTATAATACACAGTAATTAAAATGAATCATTCTTAACGCCGCTTCGCATGCACAAACTGCATATGAGAGATAAAATTATAAAGAATTATATATTTAAAGTATTAATTAACATTAGTCATACATGACGATGTTTTTTTTTCTTTTATTTATATAGAATTTATATAACCTGTGTAAATTCGATTGTGTTGTTGTGAAGAAAAAAGGTAATCTTTTTCAACTACCTTAGAAAATCTGTGCATAAGAATTTTCGTTTTTTTTTAATAAATGTTTTGTTCCGTATTGATTGGCGCAACTTAACGCCACGCTTTGCCTCGACACCAGAGCGAAGAAATAAAAATTATAAATATATATAATTTAGAGTGGGAACCCACAACCTGTCATTTTTACTTGTGCTTGTTTGGCTTCTGGGTTTTTGGAGTTAGGTATATATACTACTATAACTTTACCAGTTTGCACAGCCAAAACATGCTGGATACACAAAATTTTAGTTCAAAAGCTTCCCCCACCTGGTACCTAGCTTTAGCAGCAGTAATTCAGGGTATTAAACGATTCCGAGGCTCGCTTTACACTCAAGCAGCAATCAGGGCATGGCGACGCCGTGAATTTCTATAGACGAGGGTAAAATTATTCCAGCATTCACTATTCATCTACATAGCTTGGTTATTAAGTTATTTACTTTGAAATTTTTGTGTTTGGAAATATGGTGGAGAAAAATGAAAAACTGTTTATTTTTTGGCTGATCATGGTTGTCTTTGTAATGTTCAACAATTTGTTACTAAGAAAATTTAATTTTAAAGTATTAATCGTATATAGGGAACGGAGTGTCTTAACACTAGTTTCCCAGATTCCATTTGCCTACCTTAAAAAATAGTAATAAAACTTTTACTTTGCTAAATGGTAAACTTGATGGTAGGAGAAACCAGAGGAGACCAAAGATGAAAGGACTTTTCTCAATCGGAATAGGTCATTGTAAAAAATATTCTTAAATTTTATTTATTATATCTCACATAACTACCTATCATCTAAAAGGCACTCAGGCATCAAACGCATGGCGTAAGAACATCCATAGCAAAACAAACCACGCTACGTGACCAAGTACAAACGTGCCTACGGGAGTATTTTAATTTGCATGCCACAGGCCAATACTATTTCATTGCGTGCCATTCGAGACCCTCTAACCCCCTAACGCTTGCATCACATGAGTAGGGTCTACCCCATTCAGTATATTTCACATATTTTTATAGCATGGTGCTATTGAATTATTTAGGTTTCCTATTTTAATATGTAACAGGTTTTCACAATTTAGATCTTAAGTGGAAAAAATATAATTTATCTATCTATCTATTATTTAGCAGTTTCACACTTCTCTAATGTCACACGGGGCGTTGAGTTCCGCCACTCATTACGCAATGCTTCCAAAATTCGACGGAAAATGGAAAACGGAGTGTCTTAACACTCGATTCCCTCAACCTACTCACTGAGTCGAAAAAAAATGTTTTTTTAATATAAACTTAATTTCATAGGTTGAGTGCATCGTTTATTTAATGACAGATTTATATTCTTCATACAAAGTATGAAAGAGTTTAAATTTTCAATGCGTTCATAAATTTCTGCTTTATAATGAAAAAATATTTAAAAATTTCGTTTTTCTTTTAACATATTTACAAAGCAAAAATTTATTTTCATTATGAATTTTTACGACATCGACCTCATAAATATGAATATTGTTACAAAGTTGCAGTTTTAAAAGCTATTGTAGTAAATATTTAAACGAGCCAAGTTTTCCTATCATAATATATACTTTGAGTTTCAAAGAATTTTCAATCAACAAAAGCTGTACTTTATGAACTTCTTGTCTTTGGTGTTTGCAAAGTTTCTTGTGTAGCTTTGTTCATAAAAAATGTCTTTTCATTTTCCCTTAACTTAGAAAATCTACTAGCACGCTACTCTGTTGTCATTATTTTGCCTATTTTTAGCACAACAATTATAACTTTTGTTAAACAGTTCAAAAACACTTTATAATTTACAAGTCCTTTTGTATATATACATAAACAGTGATTGTATTCGTCGGTGCTATATTTAAATTTATTTTTCGATATTGAAATATATAACTTTGTTAGAAAAAGACTATTTTTTATTTATATATTAGCTTTTTCTGTACACCACAGACTTAGAACGTCCGCCTTTAAATATAGGTTGTAGCCTTCTTCGATAAAAGCACTATCCTAACGGATTTTTTCAACTTGAAGTAATAGTTGCTAAGATAATATAACAAACTCTCCAGTCTTTATCTTTTATAATATTAGTATACATAGAAAAACCTGCAAAGTTTCAGCGTTAATAAGCTCTTAATTATTTAAGAATCTTAAACTTAAATAATTAGGTATGTTCGCAATCCTTGAAGACTAAGTCTAATTAAGAGGTATAATATAATTAAAAGCCTATAAATATTAAAGTAGGTTTACTTTGCAATGATTAATTAAGTTAACATAGCGTTATTAATATCTAAGCATTATGAACGTTTGTATTATATACCTAAATAAACTTTTAAATATTGGGAAATGGAGCGAGGCCAGGTGGGGTCGGGCTCGTGGCACAGGGGCACAAGCATGCGACTGTAAACGCGACAGCTTGCGGGTTCGATTCCCACTTGAGGAAATGAAATATTTAATATTTTCATTTTCTTACTGTGGGAACGCCACTCAGTAAGCAATGTTCGAGAATTAAGCGGAAAGTGGGAAACGGAAGTGTCTTAGTGGGAACGGAGTGACAGGAGTCCAGAGTGAGATAATGAAAATAATAAATTCTTCCGAGCGGACATCGAATCCATAACCATTGCGTACAATAATTAGTACAGTAACTGGGGTTCCAACTGTATTTAATTTCCAAGTAAATTCGATTCGTTTAAAATTATTTGTTAGTAACAAAATTCCAATAATTGTTATTTTCGTTAAACGTTATAATTTCGATGACTTTGTGTACACTAAGTTTAAGATGTTGGCAAAGTACCTCAAAGGTCACCTCGAGTAAACCTCAAACTATAAATATCTAATATCGTCTGCCTGTGGGTGTTATATTATATACCCACCTACTTCAATATCTAGCAAGTATCTCTTCTGAGCAAGTCATGTGCTCAGATAATCCTTTCTTTCAACATAATCTTTCTGGAAACCACCATTTAGATAAAGCTTATGGGCACGTTCCCTTTGATATAGGTTTTATATTTGGTTTGCCTTTATGTTTTTGTGAAAAGATCATAAAAACCTTTTATATGAAGTTAAAAAAAAGTAAAGTTTTGTTAATAATATATTAAGTACGGTAAATATGTTCCTACGTATAAATAAAATAACATACATACGACCATATACAGCAAACGTAATTTCTACTATCGTTTCTATAAATAATGGTACAGAACCCCGTGTGCACGAGTCCAACTCCCACTTGGCCAGTGATTTCATTTATAATGTATCTACTTACTTATTGCTTGAATACATTTTAAGAATTTTAATCGCATAAATGGTTTGACTTTTACATTGACATTTAAATTCTACCGGGAAAAGGTTTAAAGTTTAATTTATGGCCTTCCGTATTTGCATATCGCCCATTGTATGTTGTACGGGTGGCAAAACTTAGTACCGCACTAGTCAACCTAGACTGCTGAAACGCCTATTTAATGGCCGTAGATGGTAAATTTTCTTAAAATTATTGTTTTTTTACATTATATTTCCACACATTTATTTAGGCCACTCGTGGCACAGAGGCACTCGTGTGTGGCTGTGAACGCGACTGGTTGTAGGTTTGATCCTCACTCGAGGAAATAAAATATTTGTTTAAATTTATATTTTCATTTCTTAGCTCTGGTGTCGAGGCAAAGCGCGGCGTTGAGTTTTGCCAGTAAACACGCAATGCCTCCAGAATTCGGCAGAAAGTGGGCAACGAAGTGTCATATCACTAGGTTCCATCTGCCTACCCTTCTGTGTGCGGGTTACAGCGTGAAGCTGATTGAATTGTTTTTATATGTATAACCTAAATGAAGACAAAATACCTCATATTAAATTAGGTAGGTAGTACTAAAAATATATTTTTTTCATATAAATAAACGCTAACAACCTATCACATTACCAATTTGGCTCACAAAAGACTTGGTGCGACTTTGGAACTAATTGCCCTCTCACATGCAACGAGTTAACGCTGCGGGCTACCGATTGTGTTTTAGAAGTAATTTATACTTGGCGAAATTTATCTATGTTTATTAAAATGGGTTAAATTATTTTAAAGATAATTTTATAATAATATGTGGCCAGGCAACTTTACTCCAGTATCATTGATACTGTGTTCTAGAAGGTGGAACTACGTCCCTGTCCTATCTTACCAGAGAGAGAGAGAGAGAGAGGGAGAAAACAGTAAATAATAAAATTATCCACAAACAATTTCCAAATACTACACAGAGAGGGTAACACAAAGGAAATTTGTACACGTGTCAAATTTGAACAACACCGGTCATTGAACTTGGCAAAGCAAACCACAATAATGTGATAAGGGACGTAAAATATATTCAAATATTCAAAAACAGTAATTTGACTCGTAATTGTTTAAATTTATTATCTTTTATTTATATGGCAAAATTACAATAAAATTAACCTTAAATATCATTTCAATCTAAAATCATTATTATGCAGTGTTTTGAGAACATTGACACCGGTAAGGATTTTTGCCTTTTATTTTTAACATTTTCAAAGTGTTGTTCCACATCTTAAAAAATATTGTATTGCCTTAGTAGAGGTCTAAGCTTTTTACGCTTTTAAGCTTTTTAAGTCTCAATAGTAGGGTTTAGTTGAGTATTTATCATAAAAAATAATAGAAACGAAAGTTCCTTTTAAAAACGATTTTATACCTACATACACAATACTCTTAGTTTCTCCTTTCCGTCCATTTAAGAAACAGTATTAATAAAGCATCGTAAGAATAATATTTCTCCACTGCAGTAATATTGTGTATTTTTTTTATATTCACTTACCATTTTAAAATGAAATACACCTCTTTTATTTTCCTTTTGTATTTCGAATTATCATATTTATTATATTAACTTTTTTAGCAAGCATTTGGTGACGTAATGGAATAAATTACATTATTAAAACAACTATTGAATGACGTAAAATATATATAAAATTAGAATATTATAATAAAGTTGAAACGTTCGACAGAGATTTGTGAATATTTAAGATTCATTATGCATGCACAGTAAAAGCAGAATCAGACGATATTACACTAAGTAACATATAAGAATTTCAATCATGAAGATTGAAGATGATGCCGTCGTAGCAGGGCACAAGAGTGTGACTGAGGAGGATCGTGAGAACCCTCGGAGGGCATGTATAAAGAGGAGATAGAGACTTAGCGTGAAGTTAGATTAGGCTAGTAAGAAAAGAACAACATACCATGGTTAAGTCTAAACTTGAGATGTTTCTCCATAACGGAGGGTGACACGAGTGCGGCTATCTCGTCCAGGGACAGCGCGGCGCCGGCCGAGCACCGGTCGTCTGGACAGGATACCTCGTATGCACCGTTACACACCTCGAACTCCACGTACGCCTTCATACACTGTGGACAAAATATGGTATTATTGGATAAATCATGTATTTAAAAACTATCATATAAAATAAAGTTACCTATCATTAAAAAAAGGCTGGGTCATGGTTGTGGGTTTGATTCCCAATGGGGGGAAAAAATATTTATAGTTCCTCCCTTTGATAACAAGCGCCACTTAAAGTGCAATGTTTTGAAAATTGGACGGACTGTGAGGAAAAACCTGTTTTTATACACTAGGTTCCCTTTGCCTACCCTAATATATGCAGGATACAAACATAAAGCTAAAAGAACATATTAAAAAATATACTTGTGATAACTGACGTTTTTTAAAAGCATGTTATAAAAACTTCATATAGAGATTATTATCTTTATCTATTTTATAACATTCTAAAGGAGCTATACACACGCTAAGTATATATTTTATCAAAATAATAATTTAATTCTAGAATCCAGACATAAAATCTACAAAAATGAATTGAAAAAATTCAAACACCAACATTCTGCTATAAAATGAAAATACACATTTTTAACATAAAACATCGTTTCCTATAGATCTAGAATCTCAATAAAAGTTTTACGATTCGAAATGAAACATAGCAAATGCTCAGTAGGTACGACAGGAATGGGAAGTAACGTTACTCTCTTTATATTCATCTATTCAGTTTCACGAAGATCGCTGAACTAGAAATGGGTTAGTTGGGTCGACGACATTGCGAAAGGCAAGACCATATGAGCGTTGAACTTCCATATTACACGAACATTTCAAATGTTATTACAATCGTCTTTCCTATGTTAATCGTTAAACATGTTACAGTATTTGCGAGTTAAATTAAATTAAATTTTTGAGCTTTGTGACAATTTTTTATTTAAAATGAAAATATCATCTGTAAATTAATTAGATATATTTTTATTATTATATGCATAAAGAACAAATTGTTGTTTTTATTGCAAAAACTTTCATTTATCCTTTTTAGGTTCTATAAGGCACCTAGCGTTAAAACACTCCGTTCCCCACCTCCTCCGCTTAATGTTCAAGAATTGCGAGTTGGATACCGGAACTCAACACCGCGATTTGACTCGATACCAGAGTAAACATAAGAAAATAATTTATTACACTGAGTAGGAATCGAAACCATAACATTTATCCGTTTCATAAAAAAAGAAGCGTAAACCATAAAACTTGCCAAGTTATAAATATTTTGTCAAAACTATATGATATATAATATTTATAAGTCATCTATCTCTTTAGAGTGTTGCCCAAAGGGGACCTAAACATAAAATGATTTATTAAGGAAAACGTTTCAGAACGTTTCGCACGCTTAAAGGCTATGAAATTGTGGCCATAAAACAACTTTTCTTTTCTAAAAAAAATATATATGAAATACTGAAATATGTTGTTTTTTTTTATATAAAGTATGTACTACATCAACAGATATTAAAAATATTAGTAAATATTGAAAATGTCTACTATATCAACGACTATTACGGCGCTATTTGCACCTACGCCTACCTCATGATCAAGCACATTTCCTTTAGGGACCAGATCTATACCAATTATATTAAGCTGAAGGGTTTGTTTGGTTGAAGGCACTAATCTAACGAACTATTAGACCGAATTGAAAATGTACCTACAAAATCTACAGAAGAATTAATTTATTTGTAAATCATTTCAAACACACACAACTCTTACATATTTCATAGATTAAAAATAAAAAAAATCTAAGAAATAATATTAAAAAAAAACCCTCACCCTGTCCTCACGTGGACAGATGTTATCATAGAAACACCGCTAATATCCTCCACATACAATCTCGTACATACAACGTGTGTCGTGCTTACCTCGTTTATTATTCAGGATAATAAGTACTATGTTGATTTTCCTCATTCTATATGATCGCATATATTAATTCAATAAATATCACTTATCGCGTATAATTTACACTTAAAATGTACATACATAAATATATTTGTAGATTATGGTCATTCCTGTAAATATATTACTTGTTTTTGTTGGTGCAATATAATAAATCAATATAAAATTATTATTTATTTCATAAGTCTTAGAAACTTTATTTATTATAAAAAATACGAGTGTTGTCAGCCTTACGGAAAGCAGACTCCGGCTTTGAGGGCATTTCCGCTGCCGGCGAGGAAGTCAACAGTTCTCTTTGAAAAAATAAAAGCTTCACAATATTTTAAACAATAACTGCTATAAAATACGTTTTTACAGGATAACTATTATCTAAATATTTATAATATTAGAGGGTAACCGGGTCCTGTTACAAAAGCCTTTTAAGATTCATTCTGTTGATTTTTCTATAAATAATATTTGGCCAGGCCTGAGGCCTGAAACCGCCGAAACTAAGCTAAATTTAAATTAACTTGGGCATCTCACAGAGATAATGTAACTTTAGCTTAGTATCTATACACAGTTAAAAGCAATTTATTCAATATGTTCAAGCGATATATAATAAATACTTCATCTCCTTGCGTGGGGATGGAACCCACAACCAGTCGGTTTTACAGTCACACTTTGTGCCACTGTGCCACTGTGCCACAACTGCTTCTACTCTTACTTATATTAAAACAAAAAGTCACAAAAAAATGTTAGTTAAACAATAGCCACCTATGTACAAACATAAAATCAAGATTGTCTATCTTGTAATCTCCTCGTCACGTGCTCGCAGCAACTCAGCCGTAATGAGATGATGATAACTGCAGAACATGTCACATGTTACAGCATCTATTTACAGAGACGTGATTTATCTTAATATAATTTTTTTACTCAGTTCTCCGTTTTTCGCGGAAAAGTCAAGATGGCGGACTTAAACGTGCTCTTAAGGGTTCCGTACCTTTCAAAAAAAAAAGAACCCTTATCATCACTTCATTGTCAGTCTGTCTGTCAAGAGCCTTTATCTGAGGAATGCTTGGAGATATCGAGTTGAAATTCAAACCGTATACCTAGATCTACAACCCCAAACGGCTACTGAAAAGAAACCTATTTCTACGTTTATTTTAAAAAAGATAGTGTATTTCGAAGCTATAAACCACCACAGGTTGCCACATGCAGGATACAGGTTGACGCAAAAAAAAAAGTACTTAGACACTTAATACTAATAGCATTAGTGGAACATAAGGCAGCTAATGTCCCCACTGACAGTAATTAATCTATTTATCCGCAAAAACCACAGCACTGCGATCTAACAACAAAGAAGGCAATAAATCAAGCGTAATATAAAAGCTATATCATCAATTGTTAAGCATGATGAGATGACACGATGAAAACACATTATCATCTACTACGTATAATAATTTTTAACAAAAAAATAACGATTTCAAACAGTAAACTATGCAAAATCAAGACTTATGTGATTTTCTCATTGGTACCATTACCAGAACTGGACCAAATTATAATGGGACCACATGGGAAGCACCAGCTTTCAATTTAAAAAAGTCAGTTTAACAAGTTCTAAGTTCTGAGATAACAAACATAAAAAAATACAGTCGAATTGATAACCTCCTCTTTTTATACAAATCGATTTAAAAAATATATTCGTGGTGCAGGGTGTAAGGCGACGGTTGTAGGTTCGATTCCCACTCGGGGAATTATTATTTATTAATTTTTCATGAATTCAATCGGGTTGAGTGGAGAAATGTAACGCAAGTTTGGCGGATAGTGGGGAACGGAGAGTCATATATCATAACAACACAATAAATAACCTATAAATAATGTATCAATTATATATTTTTCCATATTCACGTGCGAGAGTACGAGGTAAAAAAGGTCTAGGAAATAAATCAAACATCTAGGATTTGTTCTTATTTATACTTTTTACAGATGAATTAAAAGAAGAACGTAATACCTTTCCTATTTACTTTCAACAAAAAAAATATACTTTTTAAATTCAATCGCAAAGTTGAATTTTACTTATGCATAGATAACACAAATATAGGGAAACTGATAAGAAAAAAATACATAGAAGTAGTAATGTCTACAATATCTAGATAAATGTCGCGTGCAGCGCTCTCAACCGGAAACGATAACACGGTAATGTCTCAAATTACTCGTGATGCGTCACTAATGAGATAAAATCTAAGATAAACACCGTTTGCGCGGAGTTGTACTCTTTCCTTTAATCTTGTAAGAATGTTTACTTTGATAGCGCATTTAAATAAACTGCGGGTAAATTATTTTGCGGGCAACCATACTCAGATATTCTGACTGCTTATATACAAGTGAAAACTAATTGAAATTAGTTTGTAGGATTTCTTGTATTTTGCAGTGTATGTATAGAGAATTTAATTTTTAACACAATTAACTCATCCTTATAGGTGGATTGCGTCATGGGCATCGGAACCCACCGCCACAGATTGTCTAACCTGGATGAACCTGGATACGCTCATTCAGGGAAATGTTCATCCATAAAAAGTTGTCCAAGCTACCAAATTTTAAGAACAAATATATTCATTGGAGCTAATTCGAACTCATAAACAGCATGTCCAACCAAGGTCATTCAGACTACGCCGAGAGAACATCGTACAACAATAGAGATTGTGAAACTATTATGTACATACATAAGATCTAAACAATTATATTTCAAGGTGAAAAAGTTAGGTAAAAATTTGGTTAGATTAATCTTTGTTTTATAACGAGATTTATTTGGTAATGGTTGCTCCTCTTTAAAATTTGAAATATTTTGATATGATTTTTTTTTTACTTTTTCCTTGTTTATTTTTTAGCTTGACGCTTTAAGTCGCTTAGCAGAGATAAGGAAGTGCTAGGACAACCTGACAACCATTTTTAACAACAACGATTTACACTTTAACTTTATTCTACAATTCGAAATCGAACCTATGACCATCACGTATAGAGTCTGACACTGTCCCAGTCACCCAACAATGTCTTCCCTTAATTTTATTGCAATAAAAACATTTTAGTAAGTTCATTATGCCTCGACCACACTACGCTTACCGCAGGTAAACTTAATTGTGGTTTACGTTCATTTTAGAAGGTTTCTGTTGAAAACCAATATTTGTAACCCATTGTTCAAGGGTTAAATTCTTTCGGTTATAGGTATTGTTTTTCTTTTTTTTTCAGCTTTCCACAGTATCCCGTATGTAATAGGAAAGGCACATGGGGTCTAGTGTTAAGTCACTCCGCTCTCTACTTTCCGCCGAATTCTGGAGGCATTGCGTGTTAAGAAGAAACGAAGAAATAAATGTCTTAAGCTCAGGTAAGACTGCAACTTATAATTACAAACTGAAACGTTGATAAAAAAGAAATGTCAGTAATCTCTTAACAACTTAATAATTACTTATTGATTGATTTATGAGGAAGAAGCACGTTGAATGCAAAAAAAAAATGTTACCAACAAGAACAAAAACTAGTTAACGAGAATATTTCAAAACCTATTAATATTAAAATAACCTCGTTAAGTACATTTACTTAAAAATAATATAATCCATAAAAGTGTAGGATTAATATTTTTCCATAAAAATGTAGAATACAATTTTCGTCATGTTTTGAGACCACAACGGCCGCGGTCCATCAGTGTAAACGCAACGTTTGTGGGTTAAATTCCCACTCGAGGGAATGAAATATTATTTTCTTTAATTTCCTCACTTTGGTAAAAATACAAATCGCGGCGTTGAGTTATTCCACTCAAAACGAATTGTCTCAAAAATGGAGTAGAAATTGGGGGACAAAGTATCTTAACATTAGACTTTCCCTACCTATATGTCCCTGCTAAATAAGGCATACAGCCTGATGCTAAAAAAACAGGCTTTAATGAAAGGCTATTAGATGAACTATTTATGTAACGTAGTTTCCGCCTTCAACTTCAATCCAAAAAATCATCCAATTTCCTGTAACAGTTTTTTTTACAACTTGGTAGATAAAAAAGGTCAAGATTATATAAAAACAGCTTATATAACGCAGGTTCATGGGCATTTCGACCTTCTATACAAAAATTTAAAAGGCATCTTAGTCTTACACTAAGAAATCGAAAGAAAAAATATGAAATATAAAAAATATATCGTAAAAATTATTTACAGATCAGGAAGGAACTGCCCGAGTTTTCAATGGTTGAAACTTAAATTCAATTCTTCGTCTCAGAAATATGGATATACATATTTAATTTATTCATATATTTTATTTGCTTACATTTTTTTCGTTAACTAACACTAACTAAATTACCAACTCTACCTGTATATCAAAAGATCGTTTAACATAAATTAAAAAAAAACCTCAAACAAAAGACCTTTTCACCAAAAACAACGCAATAACTCAACACACGCCAGGCTAAAAACAACACGTAATATGACATAACGGAAAACTGTGTTATATAACAGAAAGTGGGTGGAAAATTGAAAATAGTATATTGTTCGGAGTCAACCCCGCTGTATACCTACTTGACATTAAAGGCCAGAAATCGAAATATAGCGACCATTTTCTTTAAAACGAGGGAAAATATTACTTTATTTAAACTGTTGTACTGAGATGATCGTTTATGAAATTGTTAGGTTGTTGTGGTTTTATTGTTTTTGAGTATTTCCAGTAAAAAATAAATAAATACAAATGTGCATTTATGTACTTGTACGTGCTAGGAATATCTCAGTTTTCTTATTTTTCAGCACGAGGTTAAGTCAAAAGTAAAAATAGTTTATTGGCGCGATAAATGATTTTGGACGTGAATTCGTATACATCGTATTTGTTTCAATACATTTTAGGATATTATTATTATTGCCTGCATCTCTCACATTCAGGAGTAGGCAGAGGAAACACTCCGTTCTCTATTTTCCGCTCGCGTTTGTAAACATTTTATGGTCCTTTGAACCTTCACGTTGTAACTTGAATATAGCAAGGTAGGAGGGAACCTAGTGTTAAGATATATTCCGCCGAGTTCTGCAGGCATGGCGTGTTGGGTGGCGGAACTCAACGAGTGAAGAAATTAAAATACTAAATATTTCATTTTCTTGAGTAGGAATCGAACTCGCAACTTGTCGTGTTCAAATTCACACGATTATACCCCCGCGCCACGACTTACATCGATCTACTCCTTTGATCTTGTGCCATAAAGGCACATAACATCCTTCTTCGTTCGAAACATAAAAAAGAGAGTGATCTCGGGAGAAATACAAAATATGGATACATATATTGTTATTACACAGAAAATACAATTGAGGTCAAAGTGGCGCTGATGCATATCACAGTATAAGCAACGTCCTCGCTTTACATGTCTCGAAAAATTTGCGGTGCGCCGAGAGAGGAGTGTCTTAACACTAACCTTCGTGCCTACCCTGCTGTATCAAGGATACACAGTATGAAGCTATTTTTTAAAATACTCACAAAACAAATATTACACAATTCACAAAAAAGATTCTCGCAAACAAACCCCTCACTCAAAGAAAAACAACACAACCAAAAAGCAAAAAGCTTCCTTTGAAAGAAAACCCTTTAAAGAATCCTTGCCGGCTCAACAGGTACCAGGGCGGCATGACCGTACAAGAGTTCCACTCGACTCGTTCGTGGCATACCGGTCAATCTACATACATATAAGGCTAAATAAAACGTTTATTTATTTACACGTAGGTACGTAGGCTGGTGTGCGTAAGTTTCGCGAGTGTGCCGCAACATTGCGAACCTCCGCGCCGGTCGTGTTCCCCTGGTACTCGGCGATGCGAATAGCGGTTTAAGTATGATTTTACATTTTAATAACATTTTTGCACTAATTGAGTTTGTGAATTTAATTTTGCTATATTGCTGTAGGTGTGTATGTGTAATTAAAAAAGGATTTTTTAAAAGGATTTTTTCTTTTTTAAATAAATTGAGAGTATTGTCACTTAATTCTCTACTTTTAACGATATAAAAGGGAGCTCTTGAAATAGAAATTAATCGTGCAAGTAAGAAATATTCTAAATTTTTATAATAAAACTAACTTTAAGCACGAAGGTTTTCGTAATATTTTCTATAAAAACGGTAATAAAGACATAGGTACATTTGTTGTTTGAGTACCCCCTTAAATATTTATTTGTATTTTTTAAAAATTGGTAATTAGTAAAACAATTATAGTTTTTTTAAATCTAAAATCTAATATAGCGTATATTTTGACCTCAGTAACCTTGCAACAAGGATATTAAGTAACTAAATAGTTTAAATATTCGAATTTAGTATATAGTTTAGTAAAAAGTCAATTTCAGAAAGGAGAGTTTGAATCTGCGTTTCTTAAATAGGCATTAAACCACGTGCAAATTTTAATGTATAGAACAATAATTTATAAAATTTTAATTAAAATACTATCCTAACTAAGTATAATTTAATTGAAATTATCATAAGTACTTTTATGATGCAATGGAAATAACAAATGGAAAGATAGTGACATGTCACTAAGCTCTTTTGTTTCCTTTTCAATACGCAACATATGCGTTGCAATTTTATACGCAAATCGCATAAAAATGCTAATTAAATTATTATCATTTTAAGCACAGTGCCTATAGTGTGTAGTGCTTAAGAGAATAATAAAAATATGTTTCTCGTATATGCAAAATATTAATATAAATAAAATATTTTGCTTAATTTTAGTGTAAAAAATAAAACTTTACAACGTCATTTCATATGACGTAGTGATTAATTGGGAAATTAAAACGTCTATAATTTAGTAGATTTTAAGCTTCTCCGAAGATTATTTCGTCTCTATAGGCTAGACATTTTCACATCACTACTTCAATAAACTCCATGTTTCGTAATTCCCCACATAAAAAGTATACCATAAGAATTAACGCGTCATATGTTTACTAAAAAAGATTTTTTTAAGCAAAATCGCAGGCAATCGCTAATTGAATTTGAAACTCAATTCAATTAGGTCACTAACCGCGAGTCAAAATAAATAATTTTATTCGCCATAAAAAAGCGAAGTCAAAAAGTCAAGTTCCGCTTCCGCATGGAATCAAAATAAAATGGGCTGAAAGCTTACACAAACTGGTACGACCGGTTGTAAGCCATCGAGGTATTGTTTTAATTCTTTTTGGCAATTGGCAACCGCAAAACTGTATTTATATAACTAACTGTATTATAAGGTTATTGTGGCGCAGTAAAAACGGATGTAACTGAAAATGTGACGGTAGTGGGTTCTATTCCCACTCGAGATAAATAAATTTATTTAATTTTTTTTTTATTTCCTAGCTCTAGCAATAAGATTATAGAATAAGAAAGTGCAACGTTGATGATTCCGCTAATCAAAAAATTGCCTCCAAACGGACGGTACATGGGGAACGGAGTGTTTTAACACTACGTTCTCTCCGCTAAATGCGGGCTAGAACGTGAAACTAAAAACATAAATTATAGTGATAATAATGTACAAACAAGAAACACAGACTCATAAATCAAGTGAAGTCACAATATGTACACAAACCACTTTGTTTCGCGTGACAATTGCAAGTCTGATTGTTCCTACTATTATAGAGGAACCATTTCATAACGTAACGTGTAATAACGTTATATAACATACTATGTTGGTATATTTAATATATGAGTTGAGGAAGGCCGGTGGTCTATGTGTTATAGGAAAAATACAATGTATTTATTTATATATATTATAATTGGGAATTAGCCTTATTTAGTTTTGCATGACTATGAGATAATTATAGATTTTAGTATTGAATTGACAAATTTATATAAAGTAAACATATGTATACTTTACTGGTTTAGTGGACCAAGTTCTAAGAATTCTGTCATACAAAAGAAAACACCTATATCTTTTATATAGAAATAAAATATTTTTAGTCTATTACGGTTTGAATACCATATGAAATTTAACAAATTGTTTTGTTTGAACAAAAGAAAACAGGAGATATACTAGTAAAGATACAGTTTCTGAACACAAGGCAAGAATATTAGTAAATTTAATAACATATTTGTATTTATTATCTGTTTTTTTTTTATAGAAACATACACCTAAAGTCTATATTTATATATCGTTCAAAACATTCGCAAATATTTCTTTTAATCTTGAATTGCTTTACAAAAGACATTGTTTAAACACCTGGTGTGTGTACAAGTCACATCGCACATCGCAGTGTAACGTTGATTCTTAGTGTTTATCATTTAATTTTACCCTCAGACACGCATTACTTGGCACAAGGTTGTTTATACAAATGCAAAATATAATACTATATACTTACTTGTATTGTTTAGTGATATCTGAAGGAAATACAGTCTTAGCGCATCCTATCATGATAATGAGAGATGAAAGATGAAGATTTAATATAGTCTTCTGTTCTTTAACCAACTATCTATAATAACCGTATAATTAACCAATATATGATTAGAATAAGAAAACTGAGTGGCAGGACGGGAGACTTCTTCGATATTTTATTTAAATATATAAAAAAAATTCCAATCCTTAGTCGACTAAATGAGTTGACAAATATTAATCATAAATTTAACTTTACTATAAAAATGCTATAGAAGCTAGTGTCATAGTTAAAGCTCACTCGCATAATATATATATTTATAACATAGTTTGTCTCTATCGTAAAAGAATAAAATGTAATAAAAAGTTTAATAAAATATTTTAAACACTAATAAAAGTGGGCGTTACGAATACAGGTGTACTAGTACTAGTAGTGCCGCCGTTTCTTAATATGAATCCTTATAATGAAATGTCATGACATTTACTCGAGATACAACTATTTATAGCAACAAAAACATATGTACAAACAACGTTGTAAAATGAAACGGCTGGTTCTCTTTTGTTATACATTTATATAACATCTTATTGCTTCACAAAGAATTTTAATTACAAATGAAATGAATAAAAAATGTTAAAACGTTCGTACTTATTATCAATATCAAGTTAATTGATATTTATATTTTAAATAAAATAATTACTTATACTCTTACAACAATAATATCTGACCTAGATAAGAAATTGTATCCGCGACCTTCAGTTTAGGAATGTCACTAGTAACTGGACCACAAGTTTCAATTAAACCTATATATATACTAACTTTGTACTCCTTTTTACAAAAAAATGTATTGCATTTGGCAAAATTATAGTTTTTGTATAGAAGAACTATAAAACGGTAATATATACATATAAACATTTTAAATAATACATAAAAAATACATTAAATTAAAAAAAATGATTCTCTATTTAATTAAAATTCAAAAGACCTTGTGAAATATATCAAAATTGGACCAATTCTCGGTCTTATTCTAACATTTTTCACATTTTTTTCGAGTAAAAGATGAATTTTAAGTATAAAAGCACTTCGAAATGTGGAACACGCTAGTTCAAGCACCAAAGAACGTGCAAGGACATAACCAAAATAGTATATTAGAACGTCTTAATTTTAACATGGTAAGTACTACTATCTATTCATGCAACAAAGTTAATCATTAGTTAGTTATTTATATATTTAAAAAAAAACATTATTGCGTCTATTTTTTAAAATAGTTTTTTTCACCTATAAATCTTTAATATCAATCATCATTATCAATATCATTTTTATTTAACATCAATATCATTTTTAATAGTATGAATGCCCCATGTAGTATGAGGCCGTTGTGGTGCTGGGGCACAAGGGTGTAACTGTAAAGCAACGGTTTTAGGTTCGATCCCCACTCGGGGGAAATTTCTTCGCTCTGGCACCAAGACTTAGACTCAGCGTAGAGACTGCCAAGTGAAGTTCTGCTAAGTGAACGCTGCTATATGCAGGATATAGAGTGACGGTGATTTTAAAAAAAAAAAAATTGTACAATAAATTTTACTTAAAGATCACATACGTAAGTGGGTGTGGTCGTCTATGCTAATATTGAAACATAGTATGTAAACATAGTATTTGACCGAAACGAACTTAGTATCTATTATACCAAGCTTGGCAATTACTTTTGCAAACATACAAAACAAAAAACATACAAAAAATTGTATGGTGATTGCTGTGTATTTCAAGTATAAGATAATATTTTACATATCTATTTAACTCAACGCCAAAAGAAAGTTATTTATTCCCATCTCGGAAAATGTATATTAATAAATAACAGAAACGATAACGATTGTAATAATAAATGTTATTTTTTATCTTATTATTAACGTAACATAATTATGAGACATTTATTATGCAAATTATATAATATTTATTTTAAAAAGGAGAAATTTTATTGAAAAATCTTTTGCTTTCATAACTATTATTATGTATAAACAATAACATTTCATGAAATAGCTTTTTATTTAGTATCTACTTTTAGTGTAAAAGTAAACTTTCTGTAAATTATTAACAGCAATTGAGTACTGACGTAACGAAATGATAACAATAAAAATAAACAATACCTAAAGCAAAAAAAGAGTACAATAAAAAAAGCAATAATAAATAATTATACTTTGTTTAGTACAAAGTTAAACAACACAGAAAAAGTTACGTATGAAAATAAATAAAAAACAATTATAGTAATTAACACTGTTATCATCACTGCGCGAATGTTATTATATATAGTATCTCTATAGATTTACGTCTTCATACTAGTCTGTCAATATTAATTAACATGTTAACATAAACATATAGAACTATGGTGGGGTTTTTGACAGAACTACTTACGTTCGCGACAGTCCGGGATTCAAATAACAATGACATTTAAATCTTGTAGCTGCCCGATGACAACGTTTACCAAGGAAGACGAAGAAGTTCCAAGTTTCAGCGATCTACTCTGAGCAGTTCCGGGTATGCGTATTCCGTCCATCAGTCAATAATGTGAATTTCTGTTCAATTTCACACTTCATCAGCTATCCTTCACGCAAATTTTCTAACGCTGAATGAATGGAATAAAATGGAAACTCTTCAGGAAGTTTCTTTAACCTTTGTAATAAGAATATAAGGTCTTTACGGTTACAGCTTTGTGGAAACTTAACTTTTAATCCTAGATAAAGCTTAAAGGGGAGTAGTATCAAGCTTTTAGTATCAATCGTAAGCTGAAGTTTACTATGTCAGTTGTATGAGATCACTTTCCATTTTATTTAATGGTTACATATAATATAGTATAGGTATTCTAGAGTAATGTACCGATATCTAATTAATATAAACTTGTTAATTTTACATTTTCGCTTTCGCAATATGTAATAATAATGATCAAGGAAATACGTGTCAAAATGTGAAGTTCGAAAAAGTTCTTAAAATAAGTTATTTTCGCATCAATTTGGGTAGAAACAAGCTAGTGTTAAGTGTTTCGAGCAAGAAGTCTAACCTTCATCGTCCGTACATTCAGAGTTCCTAATTGCGCCACTATAGTGCCAATATTTACATTAAGACGTAGTTACTTACAAGTATATTTTTTTTTAGTTTCACGCTATATATGCCGCACATAGCAAGCAGGGTAGACAGATGGAATCTACCTAGCCTAGTGTATCCACACTCCGTTTCCACTACGACACTTCCGTTCTCCATTTTCCGCTGATTTTTTTTGTTTGTTGAGTGCCAGAACCCAATGCCCCGATTTTCCTTCTCACCAGAGCGTGAGAATAAAAATATTAAATATTTAATGTCCTCAAGAGGAAATCAAACCCACAACTGACCTAGCTATATTGCATTTAGGTAATCGTTTCAGTTAGTTACTAACTGCACTTACCATCTGACCTTACCTAGAATACCTATTTACACATATTTACATAAATGTCATACATAAATTTTACTTATTTTCAATTGACCACGGCGACCAAGTCGCAGTTGTTTTAAAAAATCTCAAGCAAATTGCGTTTGTTTCTCCGTGAAGCGAAGGCGTCTCGCTAACACTTTTATATACAAAACAAGTTTGTGTAATTCAGTTAATTAAAAACTGCCCTTCTTGAAAATTAAATTATAATTGGACGGGACGGGTACAAATGCTTCACGTAGAACAATTTATATTTTTTTTTTGGTTAAAGTTAATTTATTTTGAAAAAAATCCGGCAATAGAATCTCATAATATTTAGTTCTAATTTAAATATAGAAAAAGAAGAGACGTAGGCTTATGTAATCTTTAAAACTCGACGATTTTTTTTCTTATGTACCTAAGTAACATGTATATTCAGGATGTATCCTATATATCTCGATCGATGCGGGCCAGGCAGAGGAAACGTGGTAACCTGGTGTTAAGACAATCCGTTCCCATTAAAACACTTTCGATTCGCACTTTCTACTGAAGTCTGGTATTTTGTCTACCAAAATTGCGGAGAAATTAAAATAAATATAGTCACTCCTAATAGGTGGGGATCGAATCTACAACCACTGCGTTTACATCCAGAGAGTGTGTCACTGCGATGCGAGGGCTTCAATAAAAGTTATTATCCATTTTAATTTGCTAAACTGCGAAGCTCCGCAAAGTTTTCTTTAAGCTCTTAAGTAATATTTCATACGGCAAATAGAAAGACTAAAATTGTAAGAACATGCTTCGTACAATATATTCTTTACGTACGTCTCATAAAAGAGTGAACATGCCATGTTCATTATAATGTCAAATATAATAATGGAACTTTATGTTAAAATTCACTTTTCAAATTTAAAAGGTTAAATTTAATTTAATTTCATTTTTATAATAATCTAAATTGTAAGAAAAAAACTATGTTCCCTACTTTTCGCCCAAGTTTTGAGACGATGCGACATCCTTAAAAGTACTTTAATTTTTTTTATATATCACAGGGAGCTTAGTGTTCAGACACTCCGCTCCCCACTACCTACCACTACAATTAAATTTAATTGTAAATCAATAAAAAAATCGCTCATTAAAACAACACTTTCCTTACTTTACATGTAGCTATAATAAATAATTATTAATAACTAATAACACCACAATAACCCACACATTACGGTCGAACGAGTCATACACTAGGTACCTATTCACTACACATACAATATTTACGACACGGAAACAAGAGTGTATCTCGATTCGGTGCATATTAATTATGAACGAGGACGCGCGCACTCGTTCGGCGTCAGCGGGGTGTTGATTATTCCTTCATAATGTTGACATAAATAAAAATTTCGCATGATTTATGTGGAATTTTGATTGAAAATATTATTTAGAGACAGGCGTGGCGCAGGGGCTCAAGCGTGTGACTAAAAGGCGCAGGTTCTGGGTTCGATTCCCATTTGACGAAATGAAAATAATAAATAATTTGATTTGTTCACTCAGGTAACGAGGCAAAGCGAAAGTTGGAAACGGAAGTGTCTTTTGCCAGGTTTCTTATGCCTACCCAGCTATGTGCGGAATAGATGCTGATAGATACACTACCAACACGAATTGCTACTTAAAAATAAGGAAACATAATGATGATAATGTTAAAAATAATACTTAGAAAGAAATAGCATATACATCTAATAAATCATAGCCGCAACAAAACCATTAAAGATATAATAAATAAATAAACAAAAATTAAGATTAATTTTAATGGAGGAAGTTAGTATCATAAATAAATATAGAATATTTGGATTTTCCATTTGGAACGAGCGATTCAATATTTAGAGCACGCAAACAGTGCAGTGCACCACAATCTTGTACAGTAAGAGGGTCACTCGATTAAAGAGACGACTATAAATAAACCCGGATTTGAACGGGCAAGTTAAAAGAGGTTATGCACTTAGTTTCGGTTCAAAATATAGAGTGTTTTTTAGCTTCACGCTGTTTCCCGCATATAGCTGGGTAGGCAGAGGGAACCTAGTGAAAGAGACGGAATCTGGTGAATGGAGTAGACGCCCCATCATTCAGATTTCGTCAAATTTTGCGGGATGAATGTCGGATCTTAACATCTTATTCGAGATCGAGAAAAAAAATCAACCCCCACGAGTGGAAATGAACCTAGAGCTATTGCGTTTACAATCAGACCCCAGCTTTACCGCTGCGCAACGACGTCATATAACGTTGTATATCCAAACAAAATTGCATCTCTAAATAAGTGAATAGTTAAGAAAGCCGTATCCCATACATAGAAGGTTAGGTAGAGGGAACCCGGGAATGCCTTGTTAATGCTATGTCTTATTGGAAAAACTAAAGTCATCTTTAACACAATTTCGTTTAAACTTTCGACTCGACTTATAATAAAATATAACATTGAAATAACGTTTAATTGAATGAATCCTTACGCCATTCACTTCAAATACAGCTAGCTATAAGACGTCGAACAGTACCAGCGCCCAAGGTCTCTAACTTAATAATACGCGTTTTGTAATATTATCCAATGTCAAATAATGCTGTAATATTAACAACGAAATTAAATACAATCAAAGATACCACAAAAAGCGAGGGCCAAAATGTATTACACTCTTTTATTTTTACTTAGTTTTTATTAATAAAATCAGGTATTAATATACCTGTCATTAAAGTTATATTATGTCAATTGCCAAGCTGTCGAATAGATTGACGCTGACATTTAAATTTTGTCTGGTCGTTCATGTGAAAAAAAATAGAATTGTCGAAGACATAAAATATTTAATACTTTAATTTCATCGCTCTGCTGGTGTCCAAAGCAAGCGCAGCGTTTAGTTCCGCCATTCAACACGCAATGCCTCCTAAATTCGGCGGAAAGTGAGCGGAGTATCTTAACACTAGCCTCCATCTGCCTATCCCACAAACCTTACTAGCCAAATTCAAGGCATGTTTATGACAACTATGGGATTTAAGAAGTTAAGAATTTTCTATTTAAAATCCGTCTTAAAGTACTACGAAGACTAATCCTTTATAGAGATAAATAAATAGCCTAAAAGACTAAACATATTCTTAAATAACTTTTAACGAAGAATTAAGAGAAATCGTTCTGTTATCTTACTCCATTATTTACTATAAACACTTGGCTATAAAACAATAATATTTAAATTCAATTATAACTTCCATACAACATTACATAAGAGAACAACGATCTAGTACAGCACGCCACGTAGGCCGGGTTGCAGCGCCAAATGTGTCACCGCAGTATCATTTGTATGCATAACATTTCACTATTAATAGATATCGGATAATTTAAATTAAAATGCTGATTAAATATTTATTGAAAACGATAAGAGATACGTACATACGTACAAATTGGAATATTATTTGTAATATTGTCGGCAGTAACACTTGGACACTGTAATTATTTGAAATAAATCTATATTAATAGAGTTAACACTTTAACTTCAGATATATATAAGAGATTAACTAAATTAATATAACCTAGTAAAATGTAGATTTTATGAAGAAAATTATATAAGATATTTCTTTACATCAAGATAAATCTATATATTCAATTCTAGAGGCACTGAGTGTTGAGTGGTGGAACTCTACGCCGTGGTTTGCCACGTTACCAGAGCGAGGAAATGAAAACGGAATGGGAACCCACAACCTGTCACTGTTCCTCTTGCCACGACTGGCTTCTACATAAATTAAATTGTACCAACATAATATACAAATACCTACATATATTTAAAAACGTATCGTACCATTATCGTAGGAGGAGAAGGAAGTTTTCAATTGCCATTATGACAAGTGCAATTAGTCATTACTCATTATGATCATAAACGTGTGATAAAGTAAGTACCTAATATATATTTCTACAATCGTTAAACAATAAAAAAACAAAAAAGACCCATTATTTCTATCTATTTACTTAATATATATTTCCATCGTAAAATTCAAATTCACGACCATCGTAATATAGCTGACACTTTGCCACAATAGCGCCAATAAATGACACATTTATTATTTAAACATAAACTATTAATCATCTCTATATAAATCAAGATCAACGCCGGTTTTAATAAGCATTATTACTCACATACTAGTGTGTGTCTAGTCAATTAACCCTTCTCACAAATCTGTAAAGGTCGCAGAAAAGACTTATTTGCAAACTAGCGACCCCCTTGCGGCTTCGCCCGCTTTTACTACTGGATTATTCATATAATGTATGTTTGCAAAGCACTTAAGATAGTGTGAAAATTAATTAAACTCTAATGCAACCCGCATTTTCGTAGTTTCAATAAGGATTTGCCAATTGAATTACTCGGCAAGGATTTTTTAGTAGGTGCCGTAATTTTAAATCTGTGCTACTAATCTTTTCAAGTACTTATTAAAATATATTTAAATGACTATTTTTAGATAGTCAAATTACTATTTTTAAACGGAAGAAATGATAAACAAAAACCTACCTAACTACTAATACTAATAACTACTATAAAAAATATGAAACCAAATATACCGGGCTGAAATAATACATTTAACTCCAATCATCTTCGTCGCTATAGAGGCAGGCGGGTTTTTTTTTCAAGCTTGTGGTTAATGCTGAAGAGGGTATTCTGTCCCTGATGAAAAGCAAGCACTACGTGGCTGCCTGTGAGGAGAATTAAATAGAATGCATCGGAAGGGAATCGAACCCGGGCCGCCCGCGTGGCAGGCGAGCATTCTACCACTGAACCACCGATGCGTGTAAGGCAGGCGGACGCGGCGGACGCATGGCGAGTGCCGACCCGTTTCGCAGCAAGGATTTTTTGATATTGTAACAATTTCTAATGTACTTATTAAAATGAAAAACAGTAAAAGACAGTTTTGATCTACATTAAATGGCCAACGTAACTAATATACTTATTTATATGCTGAGAGTAAGGGATAAGTGAAACTTGACTCGATACAATTTATGTGTGAACGGCGTAATGTGTTAACAATTAAATGCGTTTTTCTCTAACACTATTCGCAATTTCGAAATAGTGTAAAAAGCAAATTTTATCTTCGTTTAACGTAGAAATTTAATAAAGTATTTTAAAGGATAAGGATTAATACCATTATGGAAAAATATCCCTCACAATAAAAAATATATTGAAATTACAATTTTTAGACAGAAATATGATCACTACACGTTATTCTTAAAAGATAAAAATATGCTCTCGCGGACTTTTTTGTAGATCTTATTAAGAGGAACAATACTCCAGTACATTATTTTCATGTAGTACTTACCATTAAAGCAGCGCATGCGCGAAAGTGTCTCAACGGGTAGGACTTTATACACATTTATCGTATTTATGTTAATTTACATAAGAATGTACTAATAATAAACTATATATAAACCTTCCCTGAGAAATATTCGACCTAATGGTGAAAACCGTATTAAAATCCGTTGGGTGGTTTAGAAGAAGAAGAGTTAGAAAGTTCAGACAGACACAAAAAGCGACTTTGTTTTATAAGATATAGGATAATAAAAAACAACATGTACAATGTACATATCTAGTTATAACTAAAATCAATTTTGCGTAAAAAAATAAACAAGAAATAATTTGATGTATTAATTATTGATTCACAGTATTTATGTATTAATATAAATATGAAATACGTGTCGCTATTATAAAAAGAAATATATCGAAAATCATGTTTTTAAATGCCGATCGTAAAATTCATTATTACTGACTGTAGACTCTGATATTTTTTTTAGCTTCTCGCTGTATCCCGCATAATGCAGGATTCGTTTTCCGCCGAATTTTCGAGTCATTGCATATCGAGGGACAGAAATCAACGCCGCGCTTTGGCTTGCTACCACAGTGAGGAAATGAAAATGTTAAATATTTCAATGCCCCCGAATGGGCATTGAAATATTTAACATTTTATCATCGAACCCTCAACTATCGCGTGTACAGTCACATACTTGTACCACTGGGCTACGACGGCTCAAATATATTTAACTTCTAATGATTTTAGCTTGATACCTTCACGAGTTCTTGATAGATAGAGAGACGGACAAAAAGGAATGATATAAAAGTTCCGTTTTTTCCTCGAGATACGGAACCCTAAAACGAGAAAAAATTACCAAGTTTATAACCGTGATACGAAGAAATCGCTAGTGCATATTTGCTGTTCTCGTTATACTCCACTTGGTGTTGACGAAACATAAAAAACACCGTATGTGGTGAGAAAAATGCATATTTGTGAAGTCATTCCGTTTCGTCAGTAGATAATTGCAGGCATCACTAAACACGTTTACCTACTCATGGTAAATAACAAACATTTAATTACGTTTTGTACTAAAGTAATATTAGAAGATGTGACCTTCATCTCATTTCCATTTATTTCTCTAATACGAATACGGATCTCTCTCTAACTAAGAAAGTTCCTAAAGGAATGGATATATCCATCATAGAACAATAATAAAAACTTTTTTTAGCATCACTCTCTATCCCGCACATAGTATAGTATATAAAACATATATATTAAATGTGTAGAAAAACCTTTCAAAATCCTTTAAAAATACAATTGCTAAAAAAATAAACTTTCAAAGTAAACCAACTACATTGAAAACAAGTCCAGGGTAACCCAAAACCTCCCTCACCCTTGAAATCTGTTAACCAGAGCGTATCACCTCGCACCACAGTCCGCAACAAGCATTTGCTATCTAATTTGTTGTTGTAATTAAGACACTAACAGCTATAATATCATTTTGTTTCAAAATTCACGTTAAGGTTAACTATTTTTAATACAAAATAAATTATTTAAGTTAATTTTAAAGACAATAATCTTTGTAACATTTATCTATACATCGCAGTGTTAGTAAATCAACGTTGTAATCTAGAAATTGGGACACGGTCAAGTTGCAGGTGAATTTTTAATAAAATAATTTTGAAAAAACATTACACGACTGGTTTTTACTTAAATATTAATATTAAAATAGTGTATTAGACGACTAAACTAAAAGTTGTAGGTATATATGACACATTATAAAGTGCTTAAGACGTAAGATACTGGGCATACTATTATAATGATAATCGTAATGACAAGACTCTATGACAAGTAGAGTTCTCCTTGATAAATCGACTATCTAGCAGAGAAATAATTTTTCAATTCAAAATAACAGTTTCTGAGGTTAGCCTTCTCAACTAAATAAATTCTTCAGCTTTATAATCATAGTAATTTTGTTGCTTCATAGAAAACAACAATACACTACGAGAATACTATCATTCCGTCAAATAACATTTTCATGGAACTGCCTTTTCACCACTTTAGAGAGCGGAATTTCTACAAATTCTTTGTTAGCAAAGTACAGACGCCCACGCTTCAGTGGCATGCCAAAATTCAGTTTGAAATCTACTGCTGTAGTTTGAATACTGAATGTTCAGTAAATTCAGTAAATTTTCGCATAACTTGAAGGTTATACAATCCGCTCCTGTCTTTTAAAACCAAAAATATTTACATTATAATTAAAAGATATCAATAATTATTGGTTATCCTAAATACAATAAAAACTTTACAAAGTAAATTCATCAAACAGGAGTAAATATCTCTCCTCTCTCTGTCCTGTTATAATATATCAATAATATATGTATATACCTACCACTCCAATTTAATATGTAAATAAATAACTGAACAAGTTTGCAGAACACGTATTTTCATTTTCATAATGACATACAAAAAGGAGGCAGACATATTAAATATTCAATTTCAATCTTCGAGACGGTCTGGTTTGATGCAGTCAGTCCCTTAAGGACGTGAATTTCTTATTCACGCCGCTCTTTTCCTAGTCGAGAATCTTTGTTTAAGGAAATTGTATTGTCAAGATTAACTATTTATATCCCTTTATAAGGAAATAGTAGTAGACAAAGCAAGAAAATATTCATCATGCAATATATCCGGGTATAAAGAGCCATTCATCTAAAATTTGTGATCAAGATTAAAAAATATATCTTATTTTATCATTTATTTATCAGCTTCACGCTGTATCCCGCACACAGCAGAGTAGGCAGAGGGAACCGTGGGAATCGTGTAAAGTCACTCTGTTCCCTACTTTCTGCCGAATTCTGGAGACATTGCTGCATTGCTCACTGCGCCTCGACACCAGAGCAAAGAAATGGAAATATAAACGTAAATAAATATTTCACTTCCTCGAGTGGGGATCGAACCCACAACCGTCGCGTTATAGTTACATCTTTGTGCCGCTGCGCCACGACGGCCTCAAAAAACATATCTTTTCAAATCTTCATAAACGATCACTAATGTTATATTATCGATATTTTATTATTCGATTCTAGTCTATTACTAACGTAACATAAAGTAGCGTAAGCCCACGTAAGTCCACTACGAATCCCACAGATAATATAGAAAATAGAATAGTTACTTATACTATAACCAAATATATTGATAAATAAATAACGTAACTAAGGCCCCTATTATAAATACGCTATTAGAATATAAAAAGAAAATAAATTTGATATGCATCTCATGATCGATCTCAGACTTGAGCTTGAATTTGAAACCTTATATTATGTATTGCCAGTACAAAAAAAAAAGAACAAACTTTTCTAGAAACGCGGCAACATCCAAGTTCCTTTACAGAGGGAATATCAAAATGTTTTCTATTTAAGCCCGGGGGCGATGAAAGGCGGCATTAAAAAGGCTGTTTTTCAAGTAACATCGACAGAGTGTTCCCCAGGTAAGTAAACCAGGTGACGCGGCCCAGTAAAGCGACCCATTTAGTGGCACAACATGGACACGCGAGGTCAGCGAGGGGGACAAATGACCTAATTCCTACCTAGGCATTGGATTGTGAATGATAGATCTGTTACTCGTATCCATATATAGCATGGTTTTGTTTAGTTATATTTCTATGGATTTTATATGTCTTTATGTACATAGCGTTTTGTAAATAATCTTATGATTTTTTTATTTTTACTAGAAAAAATAATTGAATTGAACCGAAGTGGTAATTGAAATCACATCCATGATTCTTAACGATATTTTTTTCTGCCTTCACGCTATGTGCCTCGCATATTAAGCTAGACAGAAGGAATCTAGTGTTAAGACACTGTGTTTCCTGATTTTTTAAAGATGTTACGTATTGTGTGGCTGAATTCAAGTCATAGTCGAATAGTAACTATAATATAACTAAAACAGCAAATTAAGCACTTTTGAATCATTGAATGAACAAACAACAAAAAAGCTACCACCGGTTCGGAAGACATTTGTACTGAGAAGAGCCGGCAAGAAACCCAACAGCAAAAGCGATATAAATATATTTTTCTCTTGTCATATTTTCTAGCTTAGATCGAAGTATCAGCTCGCAGTTTCTTGTTAAAACGAGCGCTGAACAAGCATATTACTAACATAAAGCAAAGAGCTGAATCGTCAAAAGGTCTGTACGATAAAGTGGTGATTAAACTTTTATGAAGCTTTAATGCGATGGAACGTTGCTTTCTACAAAGTATTTTTGAATATACAAAAAATAGGGTTGATTGGTAAATATCTGTATTGAACATATATATGTAAATTAAATAAGCCTTACGCTGTATCCCGCACATAGCACAGTGCAGGCAGAGGAGACCTCGTGTTAAGACACTCTTTTCCCTCAAGCCTGTACAATTTTCTAAACATGGCGTGTTTAGTGGCAGAAATCAACACTGCGCCTTGTCTTGTCACCAGAGCGAGGAAAATTAAGATAAATCATTCCCATGAGTGCAAATCAAGCCCACAACTACCAGACGCTGTGCCCAGTACATTTCTCGTGGTTAACTTTTCATTTGCGATATAAATAAACACATTTTAGATTAAAATGAAGTAGAATCAAGTATACATTTTTTATTTTAAATGACTACGGGTACTAACGTTAATGAATTCATCATTATCGACGACACTTCCTAGATATAAAAATAAGACGCAAAGAAAATAACGACGCATTTAAAAAAAAATGATCTGTGATGAATAATTTGTGCAAAATCGGATAACATTTTTCTTTCAAAACAAAAAATACAAATATCATTGTACAAAACAGACAAAACCAAAAATCTCAACAATAATATTTCTATATAAAAACATATTTTATCTTAACTTTCCTTGGATGATAAAAGTAAACAAAAGTAGTACAAAAGTAACCCGTGTACCGCGCACCAGTCACAGTTACGTGTGACCTATTTTTAGCTTGCACTCTAAAAATGTAACAATACGTCCATTTGCAGCTTCGGGGACGAATTTCAAGAGAGTTTGCTTTGAAAACACTCGGAGTGCGATAACTTACTTCCTTTGAAAAATGCTTAGAAATTCGTGGATTTGAACGTCTAATTACATATATATATAGGTAGAGATATTTCTTACATTTTTGATTTCGATCTGATTAAGTCCTTTTTACTCACTATTTTATTTTTCTCCTTAACATTGAGTGGTTATTTAAATCGATTCATTTATTTAAAAAAAATAAAAAATCAAATCAGCTTCACGCAGCATTTCGCACACAGCGGGCTAGGCAGAGGGAAACTGGTGTTAAGAAACACCGTTCTCCACTTTCCGCCGAATTCTGGAGGCATTGCGCGCTGAGTGGCAGAACTCAACGCCTCGACTCGGTTCATATATAAAAATATTATATCAATAACAATACTTTGTTTTAAAAAATAAGAATAATACTTAAAATTGAATAAAATTAGTAAAATAAATATAAGATTTTATACAAAACTAAATTATAAAAATAACAAAAAATAACAGAAAAGATTAAAACAAGCCCATAATGTGGAACGATGCACTTCAGAGCGGTCCGTCTGACCTCAGTTCAGTATAGAACACTTGATTAACTAAAAACTGTTCGTTCGAAACAAAATTATCATATAAAGTTGTTTTAATGTTATTTTTTGCTAAGCAATATAACCTCTAATGTTTTTGGTAATAAAAAAAGATACATTCTTAAAAATGTATACCATATCTGTATAAAAATATGAAAAATCTCATAGGTATTTTTCCGTTTTAAATAAAAAAAGATATACCTCCTATGTTTTGATTGATCAAAAGAAAACAAGCGTGGTTTTAGCTTTTAGTTTTCGTTTTATGCGAATAAATAAAGTTAGAAAAAAGATTTAAGCTTTTTTTAATATCTATGAAACATTCATTACGATATGTCAAATTAAAATTGAAGTATTATGTATTTTTAGTTAAATCTAATATTATAGTTTTTCGATGCAAGAATTTCATAGTACCTATAGAAGGCTCGACCTTTAGATATGAGTGGCATGAAACGGTCGATTGACTCTACTTACATAGAGGTCCTGTTTGCACCGTAACATTCTCGTCATAATATTTTATTAGATATTTTTTATGGAATTCCACACCAAGACAAGAAAAATATTTCGGAAAACTTAAAAAAATCGTAGTGGGACTTGAAACCGCGCCTAATTAAATAACGATCCAAGAGAGACGTGTTCATGTCTCGTTGCGATCAAACATTTATAAGTCTGTTTTAAATATCTTAAAATATTTCAATATAACAGATCTTAAACCCAAAAATATGTATGTTTAAATATTTAAAATTTTTATTTTATTAATTCACATTTTCTATAGAGTAGAAATAGATACCTTACTATCAATGCTGAGCAACAGATTTAACGCCGAACTTTGGTGTCTATGCTAATGAAAATTTCAATCATTACTAAATATTGGCAAAGAATATGCATGTACGAATAAACTGATAGATATAGCAATAGATATATACTAGGCTACAAATAAAAAAAAAGATCAGCTAGTACTTTTTTAATAAAAAATATAAATATACATTGTTTTAAATATTTTATTTGTACCTACGTAGGTACTGCGCAAAAACAAGGTCGGTAAAGTCACTGCATTTTATGTATTTTTCATACTAAAAGTGAACTAAAACATATACTTTGTAAGTTTATGCTG